>JAGFMF010009946.1:0-136259 GCA_019455555.1 Galemys pyrenaicus
TTATTTTTTAAGGTTTATTTTTTTATGCATACAAGAGCTGGGGCACAGGCCAGAGGCACAGGGGGTGAGAGGATTCACCAGAGACAGAGCGGGGAGCAGGACAGGCAGATCCACTGAAACACGCTGCTGAGGGGAGCAGCGGGCTGCAGGAGAGGTCCGCTGCGCCCTGTGGGCCCCCTCCCTGGCCAGGGATGGAACTCGTGCTGCGGCAGCTGTGGATAGCTCCACAGTGCTGTGCCTTAACCCCTTGAACCATCAGGGAGGCCTCTTGGGCTCTTAAGTCTTAGTAAGTCACTACGTTCGAGCCTGTGGCGGAGGCTGGCGTAGCAGCTATAAAGGAGGCTCAGCCGAGGACGCGGCCAGGGGGTGGCGAATCCAGGGGTGCCTCTGCTTAGGTGGCACGGGTGCTGAATATCCGGGGGGGGGTTGCTAGTTGTTGGACACCGAGAGCAGGAGAACCTCCCCGCCACACTGGGCTCGGGCTCCTTTCCCAGCAGGTGAGCTGAGACCTGCAGTCAGAGCTGATTCACGTCGCCGCCGTGCTGGACCTCACAGCTCACCTTGCACGTCATGGTTTTGCTTACGGGGATGCTCTTTTTTTCTTTCAGTACTCATGGTTTTTCTTCGACGTCTTGATCAAGTCCATGGCCCAGCATCTGATCGAGAACTCCAAAGTCAAGGTATGTCGCTTCCTCTGGCGCTCCCGTGGCAGTTCTTAGGGGAGAGTGTCTTTGTGTTTGTGGCAAACATTCAGCCATCTGAGTGTGGCCCAACATGGTGCCTGCGTACTTTCCCGGTGACAGGACGCGTGGCTCTGCTCCAGCCTTGTGGGGGCCGGGGGCCGCTCACATTGTAGAGATGGAGCAACTGAGGCCAGCACGCCAGGCCCGTTGCTGCTGGTGAGCGGGGAGTCCGGCGGGAGAGCAGCTGGCTCAGCGCCCACGCTCTGAAGCTCTGCTCTCGAGCCCAGGGAAGATTTTTCTTCGACCAGCCTAGAACTCTTCAAGTGTGTTGTGTGGGGTGCACGCATTACGGGGTGCCTGCCTGTGTGTCTTCAGCGTGTTGCACAGGGAAGAGAGCTCTCGGGGACTTAGATGACCGTGTCCCCGGTGACAGCACCTCCTCTGGGACCAGTGACTGGATTCTGCGGTGACTCAGTCTCCCCTGGTCCCTGCTCTCCTCCGCATCCCCTGCTCCCAGTGGTCTCTGCAGGAGAGGACTGGACCCGCGCTGGACCCCTAGAGGGTCTGTCCTTCTGGGGGAGGTGTTGGCGCTCTGAGATCTCTCTGGTGGAAGCAAGAAGGAAGGAGGAGCCGCGTGGCCGTGGACAAGGGATCTGGTCCTGGGGGGACCCTGGGGGAGGCTGCAGACTCAGCCCCGGGCGGTCTTCTCGCAGAGGTGAGCCGGCACCGGTGCCCGGCCAGTGCTTGCTTTCCCCACTTTAATCCAGTTTCAGAGCTCGGGAGATGGCAGATGGAGGTGGGCCCTGCCTTCCGCGTGTGGCACAGCATCTACATGCTGCCAGGACAGCCTGCCAGGGAACGAGCTAGCAGATTGTGTGCTTGGAGCGTGCAGCTGGGCTCACGTGCCTGCCGTTTGGCTGCGTTACCTTTCCATGAATGATGTTGTCACCTGCGGAGGGCTGAGCTCCTTCTTAGGTGCTCAGGCTGTCCTAACCGGGCCCCCGAGAGGCTTCAGCAATGGGCTGTATCTCCTGACGCTTTGCAGGCTACAAGCCTGAGGTCGAGGTGCCGGTCGAGGTTCCTCCACGGTCTCGGCCTTTGACTCGTCAGCGGTGCCCCTTCCCCATGCTCTCATGAGGCCTTTCCTCTGTGCCGTCTCCTCCTGGCCTCCTCTTCTTACAAGGATGCTCATCCTAGAGGTTAAGGCCCACCCTCAGGCCTCCCATTTAACTAACGTGCCCCTTGAGAGCCCCTAGCTCCATCCACTACTCCCATCCCACAGTATTGGGGGTAAGGCTTCACTGTGGGGATTTGAGGGGACCCAGACCATCCTCTAGCAAGGCCCTACTGGATTTCCCAATGTGGGATTCTAAATAAATGTCACCACTTCAGAGAGACTGGCGACTCGATTACATTTAGAAAACATAGTTGGCTTGTGCAGAAAGAAGTCCTGCCTCCTACGTGCCTGGCTCAAGCACCGTGGTGTCCACGCAGTTTAGTGGACACGTGTGACCTCTGAGCCCCTCTCCTGGAGTCCAGGGGGCACTGAGCCCCTCTGCACCACTCCCAGGGAGTGCATTTAAAATCTAGTATCGGTGACATCTTTTCAAGAACTGAGAGAACAAGGGGACCTCATTGCCTGCACCCTTTTCTCAAGATGCCCAGTTAATCCAGAGAACTTGAGGGAGGGGAAGACCCTTCTGGTCCAGTCCTCCGTGATTCCCGTGGCCAGAGACGGAGGCATGGACTGCAGGGCGCCCAGGGCCAGCCCGTGAGCCGAGCCAAGAGTGCAGGGGTCAGATCCAGCCTCCCGCGGGCTGCGGTTCCAGCCTGCAGCTAGTTCTCAGCGCCTCTGGGCAACGGCCTGTCTTTGGCATTCACACACAGCCTGCTCCGATGCTACCGCGCACAACCTTTCCTGTAAGTTAATTATATCTTGGTCCTAAAACAACATGGAGACGTTTTAGAAGTAGCTTATTTTAAAATTGTTATCCAGCTTGAAAAAACAGCTAGCATCCAGAAGGGAAAGCTTAACGGTAACACAATTTACTATAAAAAGCCGCCGGCACCTACGTAGCACCGTGGAGAGTTTAGCACTTTGCTGCTGGCGGTGCCTCACTGCTGCTCTGGGCCACCCCGCCCTCACGCGTTCTTGATCTGGAGCTTCTCTCCCATTTTTAAAGCCTTCATTCAGCTCCCCGGCTCGCTCAGAAACGGCACATGCTTGAATTAGTGGCCTTTTGTCTGCTTGTTTGCATCTTAAGAATCGGACGTCCTAGTCCCCAACCCCAGTGTTCGAGTTTAAGGAACAAGTTCATACTCCCCGTTCCTGCACACTTGTGTTTCCAAAGCCGCCGTGAAATCCCCTGAGTGTGCATCGTTTTGGAAGATCCAGTATAGTAGGATGGTGTAACAGTGTAGCATGAAGTACGGTAGAATTCCTATCTTCACAACCCTGGCCTTGGCTTTTCCCCTCACTGACGAGTCTTGCTTAGAGTGACTGACCAGGCACGCACCTGTCTCGCAGGGGCACCTGAACATGATTCATGTTAACCGGGGCCTGGTCGTGCATCTCTTCTTGCAGAAGGTGGCCTGCGTAAGGAGAGGGGCGTCAAATCTGCATTTGGGAGCTGAGTGTGTGTTGAGCTGACACCGCTGGCATAACACTCACGCCCTGTGTTATCGGGCATCCGTCCAGCGCTCTCCTCTGTGGCGGGGTGCATTTGTGAGCTGCCCCGCTTGCTGCCACCTTTGCCCTTTGGCTGAGCGGGGAGGGCCCCCCGCACTCCTCTGGCCCCAGCCAACCAGACCGCACTTTCTCACATTTGCTGAGGAAGGCGGTGAGTCCCGGCCTGTCTAAAATTAGCAGTCTCCTTATGTCACAGATGGGCTGCAGAGTTTGGGCTGATGGCACCTGACTGTGCCAGGCCCTAACAGGTGACATATGCGCTTGGGACTTACAGTCAGCGGTTGTTGAGGAAAATACAGACTCTTGAAGCCCCCCCATCCCCCACTCCTGCTCTCTGCCTCTATGGTCAACCTCTTTTAGGTGTCTCTTTTCCGTCGTATATACTTAGCAACTGCAATTTTGGCAGACTCGTTTTGAACTTCCTTTCCTCCCACACGGAATCAAGCAAATTGTTGGCATCTCACAAGTGTCCTTGAGGCTGGAAAACCTGGCACACGGGAGGGGGGGCGTACGTTACCCGCCTGGACCAGCCTCCAGCCGTTGCTGGTTTAATGGAGCCAGGAAATTGCAAGTGGAAGAAGCCTGGCTCGTGTTTAAGTGGACTGTCCAGACTCGCCTGACTCGTACTTGTCAGCACCGCTCTCCGTGCTGGGAAACGCCAGACACCCAGGCTCCTGCAGAACAGCGCCCGCCCAGCTGTTCCGCTTGCCGTGTGCAGGGCCCGGGGTGGGGAGGGCGCATCCACAACCTCGAGGCTGCTGCGGCCCTCGGGAGAAGAAGCCATTCAGCGTGGGACATGCAGAGAAGAGTGGGAGGGCAGTAGTGGGAGGAAAGGGGGAACTCCACCTGGGCCTGGAAGATGCCAGCTTAGGGTGAGAAGAACGAGCGGTGGGCAGAGGAAAAGGTTCCTGCCCTGGTAGGGCCAAAGGGAGGGCACCTGTGACTTGCCCTGCGGTGGAACTCAGGCTGAGAATAGAAGGGGAAGTGTGAAAACCTCGATTAATTCAGAAACCCGAGGAGATGGGGACCTTGAGGCCAAGCGAGCACATTTGGTAGAGACCCTATAAAGGTAGTGTGGGGTCTTCAGCAGGAAGGTCCTCTCTCTCCCACCTCCTGCCAAGCTCCTAACAAGGACCTCCATCCAATCCAAAAAATCTCCATGTTTTTAGAACCCTCTCCAAGGCTGTCTTTATCATGCTGAGGCTTAAGATCTCAGGCCTGGTCCACAGCAATTGCTAGAATCCTTGTAGACTACAGAGAAGAAAGAGTAACTCACTTTACTTCATTGCAGATTAATGAGATTAGAACTATGCCTCTTGGAAATGGACTCCGGGATGAGATCTTTTTACACCAAAGGGCTACAGCTTTAAAAAGTACTAAATGTTTGGCCTACATTCTTTTCAGGTGCTACGGAACCAGAGATTCCCGGCGTCCTATCACCACGCTGTGGAGACGGTTGTGAACATGCTGATGCCACACATCACTCAGAAGTTTCGAGATAACCCAGAGGCATCTAAGAATGCAAATCACAGTCTGGCCATGTTCATCAAGGTGGGGATCTCTGTCAAGAGGGTGCTGGAAAAGTGACCCCTTGTTCTAGAATGTAGTCATGCCGATGGGGTGCGGCACTGGGCGAGCCTGGTCTCGTGCAGACGCTGTGGTGCGTGCACACGGAGCTGGGTGAGCTGCCTGCTCGAGACCTAGGCTCTGGGTGCAGCCCGTGCCCTCACCATCAAGTACGGGCTCCATCATTCACACCGTTAAGTGTCACGTGGTCTTGGTAGGTCATGTGATGTGTCACATGGACATGCCAATGTCAACGGCATGTTTTTATGCTAAAGAACACACTTCTTAATAATAGATGTTAAAAAAAAATTAAAAAAAATAATAGATGTTAATTAAGAGCCAACTTTATAAAAAAAGTGCTTGGCCGTAAATACTAACCACTATGGGTTGTCTGCTCCACAGAGATGTTTCACGTTCATGGACAGGGGCTTCGTGTTCAAGCAGATCAACAACTACATCAGCTGCTTTGCTCCTGGGGACCCAAAGGTAGCGTCTGTCACCCCCGCTGTACCTCTGCTCTCACCGATTCTCATCCTAGAACCCACCTCGAGTTCTCTTGGTTCACATCCAAAGTCTGCGGTTCGAGAAGCAATGCTCCCCGTCTTTAAGACACTCCCTGCACTGTCTTCAGGTGCCAGCTGCTAGGGGCATGCACTTGCTCGACATACAGGGATGCAGTGATTCCAAATGTGGAATTAACTCACCTGTTGAATTTATTCAGCAACCTGAAATGGCTTCTCAACTACGAAACTAGAAGTATTGTTGGGAATCATAATTTATTTAACCAGCTCACAGAAGTGGCCATGGCGTCTTTCTCTGTCTCTCCTGTCTCTCCCCTCACACGTGTCTCCTTTAAACCTCTGCCTTATTCATTTTTTATATTGTATTGAGTCTGTGTCTAGAATTCTAAGCTGCCTGATATCCTTTATTGAAGTAGGAGCTGCATAAATAATAAATGCCCGAAAAGTCAAGAGAGGACATTGTTTAAGAAAATGTGTTGCTAACTTTCAAATAATTCCTAAAATCTATAACTGTCCAAAAATCTAAAATAGACTGATCATAGCCAAGAGAGTCTAGAAGACGAAGTTGGGTTTATTGTTCCCTGCAGTTCTGTGAAGTCTGCAGGAGGTATTTACCATACATCTAAACATTTTTTCCTGCAGACCCTCTTCGAGTACAAGTTTGAATTTCTCCGCGTGGTGTGTAATCATGAACATTATATCCCTTTGAATTTGCCGATGCCTTTTGGAAAAGGCAGGATTCAAAGATACCAAGGTAATCGGTCTTTACCTGTATTCATCTTAGTCTTTTCACAAAGAGTCGTTTACTTTTAATAGGGAAGGGAATTGATTCAAACGTGATTATCAGAATGTTCTGATATTTTTTTGTTGCATTTATATACTTCTTTGTTAAATTTCCATTTTTTAAGTCATAAATAAAGCAGTATATATGGGAACTTACTTTTAGGCAAACTTAGATTACAGATGATGCCAGTGAAAAATTTCCTTTGCTGTAACAGTAGAACTCCATTTTATTTACTGTAGTTTATGTTTGTTGTTCACTTTTCCTTTTTCTTTATGAATTAGCTTTTCTTTCACCATCTGTGGAGTCCAATGGCACTCCTGTAGGTAGGTGTGGGGCATTAATGCTTGCTTTCTTGCATTGTCCTCCTTCGAAAGAAAAAGAATGCAAGTGACTGCTGAGATGTTCCATCCGCTCTTTGTGTAGCTCTTTCCCATGGGCTCGGCCCAGCAGCTACATCCATGATGACCAGTGGGTCTGTCCTCACTTAGCTATGACGTTGCTGCAACGTCCCTGCAAGACAGCTTGGTTTTGCTCCTGGGGTCACTGGGTCCCCTCTGATATGTCTTTTAGAGTAAAACAAACACAACCTCCTCACTCTGTAAATGTACCATTCCACCATTCACAGCCCTTGTCCGCAGCGGTGGCGGTGATCTAAATTTCCGGCAATGCGACTTTATGTGCTCTTTATGTTTGCATGTTGAGCCTCTGCTCTGCGCCCTCTCTGTGTCTAACGAGTGTTAAGCTCACAGGTTTGTCTTCGTGGAGCAAGCCCAGTGAATCAGATTGGTCTGCCATGTCTCTCAAGTAATAGTCACCGAGTTCGGTGCCTTGCATGTGCTCAGGCTGATTTAGGTTGAAGGAGAGAAATAGTGGAAGGACACCCCAAACTAGCAAGGGCACCCTTGTCAACTGCCCTGAGATTCAGAGACAAGCACGAAAGGCATTCGTTCAGAGCCCTGAATATCTTGGTGCAGCAGACTCAGGGAGGCTTTGAAGGAGCCAGGAGGCGTGGCCCTGGCTTGGGGTTCCTCACTCCCACTGATGGGTAGCTGAGGACCGGCTGGAGCAACGTGCTCGCCCCTGGCTACTCAGCCAGTGAAGGATGTGGGATCCCCGCAGGTGATGGAGCTAAGGAGAAAAGAATAAGCTACAAGAGGACCATGAGATGGGTGGCATTTGAGATGGGGGGGCAGGAAAAGCCTTACCCAGAAGGTGATTTGGGGGTGATCATCTGAGAAAGCAAGGGGTTGTGCCTCTGGACTGAGGGAACAGCTGGGCGTTCGGTGTACCCAGTGTCTGCCCAGCCCCTGTGCTACCCACATTTCAGAAATACCACTTACTCCTGGCTGATCGAACAGGCATGCCCCCATCACCCCTCACCCTCAGATCACCGCCCACCTCCCGGGGGAGTCCTCATCTTCCAGCCGGGGGCTCAGTTCCTCCCAAGGGCACCGGCTGTGTCTCCTCCCCATTCTCTCCCAGCACCCGTCTGGAATTAATTGCTCCCCACTCTACCCTCCAAACCGCATCACACCCAGGTCACCCCACTTCTGTGGGCGCCAGGACCACCATTTCCCCTCACCCGTCGGGGCGCCGAGGGCGGCCCTCCTTCCCGCGGGTGCAGGGTTTGGGCGGTGAGCGTGCGTCAGTGCCCGGCTCCCCGGCCCGGCAGGCCCGCGCGCTCATCCTGAAGACCTGAGTCAACTGGAAACGCTTGGGGACAGAGAGCGCAGTAGAGTCTCGGGGTGTTCGGGGTGGCGAGAGGGGTCTCAGGCAGATCGGGAGAAGCAGCCTTCCCGCATTCTCATCCCGCTCCCTGCGCAACCTCCTTCCTTCTGCGCACGCGCACACGGCACATGTCAGCTCGCGGGTCACATCCTAGCAGGTTGTACGAGTTCAAGCTGTGAATTGCTGTTTGGGTAAAGTGGGCTGCAAAATCACGAAGAGTGGACATTGCTATCCTGGAAAGAATCTCTCCCTTGCTTCTGCTAAAGGGGTTCATAGAACTCGGGCCAGATTTGGGATAGGTTTAGCCGTAACTATCTAATGCGAAATGAAAGTCAAAGCAGAGGGCTGTAGATTTCCCTTTAATAATGGAGTTGGCGTCGGACCCAGGTCAGCTGCAGCCCGGAGAGCAGCGCCCGCAGCTCCAGAGAGTGGTCGCGGCTTCCACTGCCTCCTCGGAGGGCTCGAGGCTGCTCCCGTCTCTCCCCAGAGGCGCTGGTGGCTCTGTGGTTCAGCTTCCTCATGACTGACGACTGGGTTTAACGCTTTCTCCATTTTAGTTTTAGTTTCTCTTAGTTTTCTATTTGCTTCTGAAAGGACAGAAGTATTAATAGTACGTTCATTTAAATCCCACACTAAATAAGTTCTCTATCAGCAGTATCAGAATTAAAGTAGGTTATATGCTAACTTGTTTGTTTTAAGCTCATTGGTTTTTCTGTTTTTATGTAGAAGAACTGGGGTGTAGGCCAGAGGTGTAGGGCATGAGAGGATTCACCAGAGACAGAGTGGGGAGCAGAACAGGTGGATTTGCTTACACTGCTGAGGGGAGCAGCGGGGAGACAAGAGAGGTCTGCTGCGCCATGTGGGTCAGCTCCCTGGCTGGGGCTTGAACTCAGGTCTGCTGCGCCATGTGGGTCAGCTCCCTGGCTGGGGCTCAAACTCAGGTCGTAGTGGTGACAGCACTGAGACTCAGCCCCCAGGCCACCTGGGTGGCCCCCTAAACAGATTGGTTTTTAATGAGTGAACAGGCATAAAGGACCAGGCCATGGATAAGTGACTCATGTAGTAAAAAAGACTTGACTAGCCCCTCTATTTTTATTCTTTGTTTAATTGCATATTTATTATCTATAGGTTACTCTTCTATAATACTGTCCATTAAAACAATAACCATTTTACCTTTATGTCAATAATTAGATAACATTTCTAATGCAACAGATGTTGCTCTATTCTAAACACTGCACTAAAACTACTTACTAGCTTCGTGTTTTTATAAGGCAAAATTTGTTTCAAAATCAAAATACGCTGTTACTATTTGCATTTAAATTTTGGTTTTGTTTGGGAGTTCAGTGGATGGAGGCAGCACAGTATTTGAGGTAACAGGCCCTTTCCTGGGAGTTACCGTAATCCCCACGGCCGGGTGGGCCGAAGGTGGAGGGTGAGCTGGCTTTGGACTGTATTCAGAGCACGCTGCATCTTGGAACTAAAGCAGCCTCTGTCCTCATTTCAGACCTCCAGCTTGACTACTCGCTGACCGATGAGTTCTGCAGAAACCACTTCTTGGTGGGACTGTTACTGAGGGAGGTGGGGACCGCCCTCCAGGAGTTCCGGGACGTCAGGCTGATCGCCATCAGTGTGCTTAAGAACCTGCTGATAAAGCACTCTTTCGATGACCGATACGCTTCGAGGGTGAGTGGTCCCTGGAAAAGGAGATCTGCGTCGTTATGTGTCCTTTAAGTAATATACAGAAAATGAGCAATTAGAGAATCAGTGACTGACCCCACTGAGGTGTCTCTGTTAGCGAAACAAAAGCCAACAGCAGTCTCTCAGGGGGGACCTGAGCGCAGGCGGTGGCCGGCACCGCTCGCTCAGCCTGCCCTGCACCCCCAGCCCCAGGAGACGCTGACAGTGTGTGCCTCTGTTGCAGAGCCATCAAGCCAGGATAGCCACCCTCTACCTGCCTCTCTTCGGTCTGCTGATTGAAAACGTGCAGAGGATCAACGTGAGGGACGTCTCTCCTTTCCCTGTGAACCCCGGCAGTGTACGTAAGCGTGCGCACAGACGCAGCCCGTGTTCATATCCCGGCAGCCATGATGAAGTAGGGGCGGGATCCAAGACTACGCAGCTTATTCTCTCACAGCAGTCATCAGAATCCCAGTGTCAGAGAGCTGGTTCCTCTGGAGGCTCGGGGTGACGCGCTGCTCCAGCTGGACGTCCTTGTGTCGTTGGTTTATAGCTGCGTTGCTCCCGTCTCTGCTCCCTCTCCTCCTCCTGTAGGGTCTCCAGTGGTTGGATTGAGGGCCCACTGCAGTCCAGGCTGGCTTCATTGTACCTTACATCTTGATAACATCTGCAAAGACCCTATTGCCAAATAAGGTTGACTTCTGAGGGTGGCATGAATGTGGGGCCACTACTCAACTGAGGACACACCCCTCTCTTTTGCCTCTATAACCATAACCCACAGGACACTCGGTGAATTGCATGGATGGGGCCTACCAGTAAGCCTTTGGTACTTGTTAAAAATCTTTATAAAAAGTACACTTTCCTATAGCCCAGTATCTAAGGCCTCGGGACCCTCTTTGTGTATTAAAATAAATTACGGAAAAGGGAGGTTAACTAGAAAAAGAAAAGCACGCTTCTCAGGGTGCTTGCAGCGCTCTGCCGGCCCGGGTTCTGACAGCAACATGCTGCACAGTCTTGGGAAAGCCACTTTTCGGAGCTCACGTTTCTCTGTCTGCAAAATTAGGAAGAAAAACTCCACATCAGGGAGGTTCCAGGGGTGACGTGAGGCCCAGCCCCCAAGGACTCACTCCATTTATGTTACCTCTGTGCCAGCCCTTAAAAATATATTAGAAATTAAGTTGACTAAATATGAGCTCAGAAATTATCTGAAAACTTTTTGGTTAGATCCTCGCTTATTAATTTGGACAACTATTACCAGTTCGCCAATTCCCCTTTATTTGGGGACCTTAAATCATCCAGTTGTTAATCTCACCTCTGTCCCTATGGGGAGCACTTGGGGGTCCCTTTGCCGCTGCCTGTCCTTCTGCTCCCAACTGTATCACTTTGTCTTCCCACGATCTCTCCACCTCTGAATCGTCTCTAAGATACTGCTGCACCGTGAGAGAATGCTCCTTGTGCCCAAAGGGCGTGAGCTTCATCACCCTTATATGCTATGCACCCCGCTAATCTCACCTGCTGCAGCACTGGTTGTTCTCGTCTGTGTTCTCTAAACCTCCTGCTTGCTCCCCAGAGGGGCATGTGCACCCCACTGCTTCGGTCCCGACAAGACCACGGGTGTTTTCGCAGTCACCAAAGCCAGATGCCTCAATGCCATCTCTCCCTCCCGCACCGGTCTCTCCGCTGATGGGGCGCCCAGCACACCCACACTTGCGGAGCAGTTCAGGGCTGAGTGTCAGCCTCTTCTACTGCTCTTTTGGGAAGCCTTCCCACTTGAGGGGCACACCAGGGTCAGCATTAGAACCCCAAAATAATCTAGAGAGATGGGCATCAGAGTTCGGGAAAGGAAGAGGTGCTGGCTTTTCTGGGGAGACAGATATGACTTGCAGACCAGGATCCCTCCGCTTCCCGGGCCGCTGCATCCCCTGCGGTCCGGGCCGCTGCATCCCCTGCGGTCCGGGCCGCTGCATCCCCTGCGGTCCGGGCCGCTGCATCCCCTGCGGTCCGGCTCACGCCAGGGCTTCTGCGCCCCCTCGGCGCTGGACACCCGCCAGGCCGCTGTTGCAGCGCTTCGCCTCAGCCTTGGAGGGCAGCGGAGGAGGCTTTAAAGCCATCTAACTCCTTCTTCTCTCTTTCCGCTTGACAGACGGTGAAGGAGGAGTCGCTCTCGTTGCCGGCTGTGAACCCCTTAGTGACGCCGCAGAAGTCCGGGGCCGCGCTGGATGGCAGCCTGCACAAGGAGCTCTTCGGTGCCATCTCCGGCATGGGTACGCACTCCTCCCCTCTCTGCTCCTTCTGAAAGGCCCTAAGCCCATGACTGCGCTGGCACCTGAGCCTACGAAGTTAGGACTTCCAAGTCAGAATCCTGCTGCGAACGTCCTTTTCCTGGTACTGAGACGTAGGACAGAGACCCCTCAACCCTACCTTGAAATAAGGATCCGCTAACTCATGAGCTCCAGCAGAGCGCTCTTGCACTGGATGCGGGGTGTTCGCTCTTCCTGGCTTCAGTTACTGGATCACATCCGAGCTTTGAATTGGGTGCTATGTGCTTTTGGGAAAGAGCTGTCTTTGCAGGGGTGTGGGGGGAGGGCAGAACTTACCTGTAGGCTAGTGAAGTGGACGCACCGGGAGGGAGTACCTGAAGGAGATGGCGCCTCATGGCTGGGCTGTGGTCCTAAAACCAGTTTCTGAAATCTTCCTTCTGAGAACTTTTTCTTCCTGAGATAACAAGCGCAGCCCGTAGGGAGGATAACAGATGGCCCAAAGCAAGATTCAGATCGCCTCGTTTCTCCGTAAGATACCCGAGAAGTGTCCTTCCTGATATTCTGGCTAGCTGAGCCGTGCGCAGTCTCCCTCAGATAATGGTGCAGAGTGTGTCTTTGCAGAATTATCACAGGTCCTCCCAGGCCGCCTCCGTCTTCATTTAGCCCCCTTCACTAACACCCTGTGAGCAAGGCACCGACGCCCCGGGCAGAATAGAGGGCCGCTCCTTCTTTCGTCGAATTTCCTAGCGGGGCTGTGGTTCATTCGGAGTCTATGTCCTCACCCTCTGTTGTTTTGCTGGTAACGTGCTGTTTCGTGCAGGTGATGAAACAGGGCAGGGACTAAAACTGGAAGCCCCGTCCATGCTTTCATGCACCCTACGACCCAAGTCCTTAATCTGAGTGTGTGCCCGCGTCTCGTGTGAGACTGACGCTCACCGGCCAGCAGGAAGCCGGAACGAGCCCATGCCCACACAGTGCCCGGCACAGCCTCCGGGCGTGTGTCCCCATTTCTTTTCCTCCTGGGCTCTTGCTCTGACCACCCGTCCAGTCGATGCTCTGGGAGTGGGTCGGGGACCGTCCGCGGAGGATTTAGTCTGCAGCGGCTCCCTGCACTGGCTTTGGAGTCACAGGTGGGGCTCCAGGCCCAGACTCCACCACCCCTCATCACGCTGCCCTCTTCACCCTCATGTCCGCATCACCAAAACAGTGTTGAAGAGCGCGGGGAGGTGCGCTGTGTCAGTGGTGAGCACTCGGCTCCGTCTGGCGGCCAGATGCAGGTGCACTTCTCAGGTGCTCCGCCCGCCTCGCTACACGCGCTCTTCCCCAGTCAGCGCCCCCTGTTTGGGTTTGGCGGCCACTGTTCAGCCTTCAAGGGCTCTGCGTTCATGGCAGAGTTAGGAAACGTGCTTGAGACTGATTGTTCTTTAGTCTTTTTTACATTTCAAGATCTGAATCTGCTTTTCTTAGAAATTCGTAACAGGCTTTTTAAAAGTTTATCTAATTTGTCCCATCCTTTTTTACAAAAAGATCTATTTATGCATATAAAATCTGGGGTACAGGCCGGAGATTTGGGGGGGTGAGAGGAGTCACCATAGACAGAATGGGGAGCAGAACAGGCAGACCGACGAAACACACTGCTGAGGGGAGCAGTGGGCCAGGCAGGAGCGGTCTGCTGCGCCATGTGGGTCCCCTCCCTGGCCGGGCGTCAAACTCCTGCTGCAGTGGCTGTGGATGCTTCATAGTGCTGAGCCTTAGCCCCTTGCGCCACCAGGGAGGCCCCTATTTTGTGTCATCCTTAAAGGCTTAAATCTTTGTTCGCTTTTTGGAGTGCTTTCCAATGAAGCCTGCTCTTTCATCTGGGTTTACTTATTTTTTGGTTGCTGTAGCAGCTCTTCTCTATTCACCCAGGAGTTTCCGGTCGTGTTAGTCCCAGTGCTTTTCCCTCAACAGTAGACGTTCTCCCTACACCTTTAGGGAAATCCTCTTTCCGCACACGTTAAGCATGCCCCTTCACTGGTTGTTGTTTGATGTCTTTGTAACATGCCGCACGACAGTTTCCAAAATTGACGTATTGCTGAGTGAAAACTACTCGAGGATTATGTTCATTTTAAAACATACTCAGACTTAGTGTTCTCATTCCACCTGTTCAGTACATGCCATTGGGCTGTCTGTACAGATATGGGAAGAGAGTCTGGACTTATCTTCATTTCACTTATGTTACATCTTGTTTAAAATTTTTTAAAGTTATGCATTGGACTGTCGTCGCACACCCGGCACATAGTTCTACTCAGTATGTGCGACTTGATTCATTGCATTTTCATCTTTTGCCTTTGATTAGGACTCTAGCTCTGGATTGGAGCCTAAAACTGATCATTTAGGATCTAATTTTACTTTACCGAGGACCTCCTACTGTCTGGGTTCTCAATTAAATATGAAGTTCAGTTATATTAGGAAGACTAGAATTATAATTTGGTCATCATGTGCATTTCTTTTCTCTCTGAGAGGGAGCTCATTTTTTCATGGGGCTGTCACCTGCCCTGGTGACAGTCAGTCACACAGTTTCTATTCTGGGGAGCTGCATGCGGCCTGCGGCCTGTGGTTTCTAGATCCCAGCTCTCCCTTACATTTGCAGAGTCCGCTGGCTCTTCTTTTCTTGATCTTAGTTCACTGAATCTGTCCCAGGGCTGCTGGTGGGTAAGGCAAAGCGTGAGGGAGGGGGCTCAGGCATCGGGGGGTAGGGGAGGCTGTGCTCACAGCTGCCAGCTGGTTTCCCGCGCACACTTCACAGCCAGCTAGGCCCTCCAGCTGGAGGCAAAACCTTTGGTTCAGCATAGACTATATGTTTCTCAGAGTCATTTTTATTGATGTGATTTACTTAAACACTATCTAAGCAGGAAATCAATTTATTACTTTAAAACATTCCTTGGTACCAAGAGGGAAGCTCGTGCCTATCTCCAAATGCTGTTTTTTCAGTTGTCAAAGTTTATGTCCAAGTGAGCTTTCCTTTCCTCTCATCCCTGTTTATTGCAGAGATTCCCAAACATTCCCAGCTCACGGCGCCTGTATTGTCAGTGACATTATCTAAAGTCCCAAGGACAAAGCCACACCTAATAATTCTGTTTATCAGGTCCTAGGTGCAGATATTTTCATAACTACTTATTACTTGACACCTTCATGGCCATTTGGGGAAAAAATACATGTAATTTTAAGGAAAAATAATTTTAATAAACATAGCTTTTACTTGTGGGATGAGTGTGCCCATCAGGATTTTAATCAGGTGGTCACCACTGTCTTCATTTCCTATTCCCACATTTCACCCAGTCGCTTTAATCATAACCGCCACCAGCCACCCACCTTCACAAAGATACGACACTGTCGAAGGGTGTGTAGGGTGATCTTAACGTTAAAAGTGCAGATCCCAGCAGACGGCAAGCTCTGTCTGTTTGCCTTGAAACCCTAAAGCGCCCTATGCAGGCCTCTGGGTTTCTCGAGCAAGGCAGCACAATTTAACTATCGTGGGTTCATTCCATGGCTTAATGTTCCTATTTGATAGTTGGAAGCGGACTTATCTTTTAAAATGTTCAAGTCTGCATCCGTTTCTGAAACAGCATGTGTTCCTTAAGTCTTACCAGTCAAAGGTGGCTGCTCAGATGTGAACTGATAGGTGTTTCAGCATTTTCCCAAATTGATCTGAAAGTTTCAACGTTTTTTTAATCTTATTCTATAGTAATATTGCTATTCTTGAAACAGCTTCTTTTTTTTTTTTTAAGATTTATTTATTTATGCATACAAGCACTGGGGTACAGGCCAGAGGTGCGGGGTGGTGAGAGAATCCACTAGGCAGAGCAGCGGGCAGAACAGGCAGATGGACTGAAACACACTGCTGAGGGGAGCAGTGGGCCAGGCAGGAGAGGTCTGCTCTGCCATGTGGGTCCCTTCCCTGGCTGGCGGCAGGGACTCGAGCTCGTGCTACAGTGGCTGTGGTTTGCTTCATAGTGTGTTGTTTAACCCACTGCGCCACCAGGGAGGGCCCTTGAAACAGCTTCTTAGCAAGAAAAATATAAATGCAATTAGAGCAATTGTCCTTCAGTTCAGTACTTACCTTCATTGCCCGTGTCTCACCGGGTCTTGGACTTGGCTTATTTTCCATTCAGCTTCTCCATACACAACATCAACTCCCAACATCAATAGTGTGAGAAACGCTGACTCCAGAGGATCCCTCATAAGCACAGATTCGGGGAACAGTCTTCCGGAAAGGAACAGTGAGAAGAGCAACTCCCTGGATAAGGTAACAGCATCTTTTCCTGTCACTTAGACCTAATGGCTTTAACCCAAGAAGTCAACTTGCTTCATGTACTTTTGCTCGCTGTGTAATATTTTTTAAGCGGCTCAGCTCACCTGGGTCGATGGACCCAGAGCATTACCTTTGGAGGGGACCGGTTCTTCTGAGAAATCCGAAAGTCGCAGGTGCCCGTTTGTAGGATTCCAGGTGGGCAGTGTCGACAGTGAGCACATGAAACGGAGGGCGGGCAGGCTGCCCAGCCAGAGAAGTCTAAGTCCCTCCCACTGGCACCTCCACAGCCTGATGCCAAAGAGCACTGGTATGGCTCAGTCTCCAGTGCCAGGGCAGGCGAGTGGCCACGCCAGCTCCCGAGAAGATGAACCCATCTGGAAGGCGATTCAGGGCCATGAGATTTGATTTGAACTCGGTGCTCACGCTGCACCCCAGTCCTGCCCAACACATGCCTCTTCCTCCTTAACCTTGTTCCTTGAAACAACTAAGTCTCAGGCATGTGGAGCTTTGTGGGAGCAGGTCAAGTTTCCCTTTAAGGCAGGCTAGGTGGGTTCCCCGGGCCACAATTGGCCACGGTTGCAGCTGCCGACACACAGCAGATCTCGGGGTGTCTTTCTGGTTCCCAGACACGTGGGACACCCCTGCCTGGGGCCAGGTGGCTGCTCCGGTCGCATGTCTCGTGGCTGGCGTCACATGACGGTGCTGTCTCTGTGTGGCTGTGTTGTGACCTTTGACCTCTCCCCTTGACCCTCCCGTGCCTCCACCTGTAGAGGGAGAAGCTGCTCAGGCGACACTCGGCTTGTGTCCTGCGCAGCGCTGCAGAGGATGGGAGCAGCCAGCCAGCCAGGAGGAACCGGGTCACTGTGGACTTCTCCCTGCTAGCCAGCCCCCCTGGGCTGGAGGACACCGCGCATGCGGCCACCTCCCTCCCACCCCGGCGGCTCCCGAGCCCCCCTCGTGGCTCTGCTGAAGTGGGTGGCCCCACGGGTCTTCCCCAGGGCAGTTTTGCTACGGACGGCACCCAGGTGGCTCCCTTAAATGCAATCGTATCTGTTCTTTCAGTTGCTCACCTGCACCTTGAATAAAATTCGTTTGTCACTCATTTTGCTGCTTTGGGACTTAGCAAAAAATTCTCCCCATTCCAACTGGAAATACAAATTTCGAGGGGGGAAGCCTCCGTGCTCTCCCCACCAGACGAGACTCCCGTCCGTCTGTTTGAATGTGAGCCTTTGGGGTGCGTGAGCTGCCGTCAGGGGAACCGCCCACCCCTCGCCCTGCCTGTCTCACGTCTGTGGCTGCAAGCCCCAGGGGCAGTGACCTGGCGGGCGGAGGGTCCCTGCAGTGCTGTGATGTGGTGTCCTGTCTGTCCCTGTCGCGCACCTGCCCTTGTGTCCCTGAGGGGCCGGGGTGTCAGCTCAGTGCCAGCTCCGGCTTCTGTGGCTGGCGGCAGCCACACCCCACTGTCTGCTCTCAGCCCCTGAGGGTCCCTCGAGGGCCCGGTGGTCCTGCGGTGTCTTCTCGTGTTTGACTCCGGCACACGTGCTTCTTTGCATGAGGCTTGACTTGCATCCGGAGCTGAGTTGTCGCTGAGACTGGGGTGTCCAGCTCGAAAAGCCCATGTCCCTGGCTCGTCCCCTGGAGAGCGCGCCACGGAGCGGGCCCCCCGCTGGCCACCGTCCGTGTGCTGCCGCCAGAGTGTGCCTGTCAGCGTTTCTTGTGCTTCCAATTTGTGTGGTTTGACTCAATTCTAAGACTTTCTCTTCCAAGGGGGAAAAGTGCAATTTGTTTTCTCTTCTTGCAATGCAAGAGAAAAATCACCTCTCTCTCCTTTTTTTAGCACCAACAAAGTGGCAGTTTGGGAAATTCCGTGGTTCGCTGTGACAAGCTTGATCAGTCTGAGATTAAGAGCCTGCTGATGTGTTTCCTCTACATCTTGAAAAGCATGTCTGATGGTGGGTAACAATGAAGATTCCTGTTTTCCTTTCCTTGTGGCGCCATTGGGCTTGTGTTTTAAAAACTAATGAATTGAAAGGGTAGACTGTAAAGGGGTTTTCTTCTGTGTCTGAGATAAATGGTAACTCAATCTCCTCAATTAAGGAGAAGTGAAAGCTTTAATTCGGAAAAATGTTTTTATTAATTCTTGTGTTCCAGAAGATGATTTGTAAAATGTTTATGGGTGTATTTTTAAGATGTATCTGAAACCCAAAACTACCATCTTAACTGCAGGAATTCAGACACAGATGATGTAGCATTTGATTTAAAAATAAAATTGTACTTGTACGTAGGTACTGGCAACTCACCTAACCTTACTAGTCAGTCCCTTCCTGTAGATAATACGGTGTTGACGCCTAAGCATCCCTCCCATAGAGAAAGTAGCATCCTGACTTTAACTGGAAACAAGTTATCTGTGTTTTCTTTTTTTTTTTAAGATTTATTTATTTATGCATACAAGCACTGGGGTACAGGCCAGAGGTGTGGGGGGTGATGAGAGGATTCACCACAGAGAGCGGGGAGCAGAACAGGCAGATGGACTGAAGCACACTGCTGAGGGGAGCAACGGGCACAGCAGGAGAGGTCTGCCACACCATGTGGGTCCCCTCCCTGGCCGGCGGCAGGGATCGAACTCATGCTGCAGTGGCTGCGGTCTGCTTCATAGTTCGGCACTTAACCCACTGCGCCACCAGGGAGGCCCCGTTATCTGTGTTTTCTAAAGGAAACAATGGTATCTCTTAGCTGAAGTTTCTGGAAGGGTTTATCACCCTCATTTTTTCTGCGAAATGACCACAGTCACAAGGGCTTGGTCTGTGGCACCTAATGTTCAGTTCCCACTCCGGTTGTGTGACATCACAATCATGGTCCCATGTCACTTTGCTTATTTTGGTCCAAGTTTCTTGTTTTCCCTGCAACAAGTTAGAAGTGTACTTTAATATACTTAATCTTCATTAAGCTCATTAAATGAAGACGGACTCTTGAAAACAAAATGCTGTTTTTGAGACGACGAAAGCCTTGGTGCCCTGTGTCTGGTGGCAGGAGGGCTGGGCGGTAAGTGCCCAAGGGGTGCCGCTCTGCCTGCAGCTGAGTCTCTTTGGATTTGAGCTCCTGTTTCAGCAGCATCAGCATCCTGCCTGTGCAACCTCAGATGTTAGGAACAGCGGGCCTGTCCTTGAAATGCTTACCCGCTGGGTTACTGTATTCTTTTTCAGTTTGTTACTGCACCATAGTTATTTTTTTAATAAAATAAACAATGATGATCAAATTCAGATTTGATTCAAATGATGTCAAACGCATTGGGCACTTATTCTGACATTTGGGTTAGAAAGTCAAAAGTTCCTTTTTTTTTTTAAAGATTTATTTAGGCATACAAAACCTGGGGTACAGGCCAGATGTACAAGGGGGTGAGAGGATTCACCAGAGACAGAGTGGGGAACAGAATAGGTGGATTGACTGAAACACACTGCTGAGGGGAACAGTGGGCAAGACAGAAGAGGTCTACTGTGCTCTGTGAGTCCCCTCCCTGGTCTCCTCCCTGGCTGGGATTTGAACTCATGCTGCAGTGGCTGCGATAGCTCCATAGTACTGTGACTTAACCCCCTGCGCCACCACGGAGGCCCTGAAAGTTTAAAGTTCTTAATGTCATCTTGGTAGTGAGCTTTTAACTGGCACAATAATTTGGTTTTTCCTTTATGGAAAGTTTTCTTTAAAAGATTTAAAGTTTCGAATATTAAATGCAATAGATAACTGGGATGTAGCTACTTTCTAAAGGCAATATTCCAGAAATTTTGCATCCAAGTGAGTTATTCTTTAAAGCCAGCCCTTGGAAGGCCCTTGGAAGGCCATGCACAAAAGTTAAAAATGCAGCAAACTCTTCAAAAACAGCCACCCTCTTGCTCATCCCAGGCCTTGTCACCAATGACCATTTCCCTAAGAGAAATCTCTTCATCTATTAATCAACCTCAATATAAAATATAAGCATACAAAAATGTTTATCACATGAGACACTCTTTTTGCAATGCTAAAATGGTGAGTCAACCTAAGACTGCTCGCTGTGAGTGAATTTGCCTTAACAAAAGTGCCCAGATGAAGGGCAGGAGTTCTTAGTCAGGGGTCCTCACTCCCTGGTATTAGGAGAACAGATAGCAGCCTCATCTCTGCTTGTTTGGAAGGCTGTTGGTCAGTATCTGTCAAAAAATTTCAATGTTATATATTAAAATTGTAAATTTTAATTAAATTTACTACCTGAGATCTAGTTCATTCCTAAGAATTTGTCCTATATACGTCGTGGGACAAATTTCCAAAGATCCACATATAAAGATGTTCATCAAAGCATAGTTTACAGCAGCAAAAAATAAGGGAGGAAGCAGTAAATGTTTATTAGGGGGGACTGGGTAGCCAGTGATAGTACATTCATGGAGAGGAATAGTATGCAGCTTAGAAAAAGCGAGATAGACCCAAGTTACAATGTTGAATTAAAATTGAAAGGGCAATCCAGTGTATTGTAGTATGCATACTTCCATTTGTGTGTGTGTGTGTGTGTGTGTTAGGGAGGGGACATTTATGTACATGCAGCAATTTCCAACAGATTTTCAACTGGGCAGATAAAGAGAAAACTTAACATTATATTATATGCCCACTTTCTTTGAATTTTCTAGCCACTGTAAGGGTTTGTTATGAATAAGTTACAAATGCACTATACGGTATTAGATGCTATATGATGGAATTTAAGTTCCACTGTCAGGAGATTTCTTCCTTAAATGGAACAAGCCGGTTGCGTGCAGTAGCCGTATAGCTGAGTCACTGCCCTTTGAGCAGCTGAACAGGGGACGGACTCGGAGGGCTTGAGAGTGTACGCCCAGAGGCCTCTTTCTGATGTACATGATACACCTTGTGATTCTGACTGAGAACTGCTTATTTTCTAGATGCTTTGTTTACGTATTGGCACAAGGCTTCAACGTCCGAACTTATGGATTTTTTTACAATATCTGAGTGAGTAGTTTTGTCTTTGCTTCTTGTCTCTTGACTTCCTGCTTGATAGAGAGGTGGGAAGAACATGTGGAGCCAGGAATGTAGTGTCTGCATCTCTTCCCTTATCCTCAACCCCTTTCTGCTGGAACTGACCCCACCAGCCGCCCCCAGGGCCCAGACAGCTCGGACCTACCTTAAACTATTCCTGAGCCACGTGGCTGCTACAGACCAGAGACGACTGCTCGTGTCTACCAGTTATTGTAATACACAAACACAGCGATTTAGCTAAATTGGCTGAAGGCTGCATTTCTAGGCCAATTCTGTGTAGAAATTGAGACAGAAATTGCTTTAATTTAAAAATATCTGACAAGTAAAAATGAAATCTTCTGTATAATCTATAGTGTCTCGTTTTGGCTCTTCAGTCTAGGTTTCTGATTTCCCTTAGACTCTTCACTTTTAGAAACTAGATGCCACAGACCCCTATCCAAATTGCTGTGGCCAAACAATTCCCCAAATCTAGAATCTGTTTGATTTTCAAAAAATTTACATACAGCAAATACCCCGTAATACCGCATCATGGCCTCAGGGGGCCTCAGTAGTCAAACACATTGTTGTTTCTACAGCAGAAAAAGTTACTTTTGCTGTGCTGTGCTGGTTCACAGTAATGGGGTGAAGCCTGACTCTGAGTAGCTTTTCAGGGTGCGATTTGCCACCAAGCGTGTTTGTGTGACCTCAGGTGGAACCTGAGGCATCTGGGGCTTTGTGCCCTTGGAATTCTGGCCTTCGCAACTGAATTATTTTAATTATTTTATCAATTATTTTAATTCCCACTTACGTTACATACGATGACTTTTAAAATCAGGATTATGGGCACACTAACCAAACCCAAAAACTCATACTTGCTGTCTACAAGGAATCAGCCCACTTACTGGAGCCAGACAGTGAGCTGGACTGGGATGACAGGCAGCTGGAGCAGCTCAGAGGGTCCCCTGGGGGCTTCTAAGCAAACTGCCTGCGGTTCACCGATGCTGCAGAGTCGTGGATAGTGCTGTGGGGCCCGGGCCTTTCTTCGGACTAACTAACTGCCCCCGCAGTACAGACAGGCGGGGCTGTCCCTTCCTTCAGCTAGTAAGCTTCCGCGGGTTTAAAGGGATGTGCAGAGAAATTTTCAAAACCAGAAGTCAGGAGCTGGTGATCCATGGGAGGTTTCCTATGTGTTCTCTTATCAACGTATTGAAATCATCTCCCCCCAGAGTCTGCCTGCACCAGTTCCAGTACATGGGGAAGCGGTACATCGCCAGGTACTGTGGGGGTTTCACTTGAAGTGTGGGGTCCCTCTGTGTCACGTCCGGTTCCCTTCGAAATGTGTGCATGCCATTGTTCACGGTGACTGCAGGCTGGGGGTCTCATACAAGGCATGGTCTTTGGGTCGCTGTCTTCACATCCGGCAGCACCCCCGCCTGCCTCTGCTCGTTTTGTCTCATGTCCTGGAAAGACCTCCCCCCTGGCCTATCCCTGCCCTTCTTCACTGGCAAACATGTCCTTGTCTCTGTCCCTTCTGCACCCACCCCCATCTCTCCTCTCTGTGTGTCTTTCTGTTCTTCCCTCCTCCCTTCCTCCATCATCTCTCTCTTCATTTCTCTGTCAACGCTCATTTTTCCCCATTCTGCCTCCTACCTGCAAAGATGTGCATTCCCCATGGGCCCCCACCTTCTTTCCCGATGAAAGCGTGTACAGTCCATCTCGGTCATCTGCACCCCCAGAACCTTCTCTGAACTTGGCCGAGCCTTTCTCCTCTTACTCTGAACCGACTCTCCACGTCCTCTGATTATCTGTGAGCGGAACTCTTGCTTGGGTACCGCTCACCCTCCCTGTCCTGTTGCAGACCCCACTGTCGGTTCCCCCGAGTTCCAGGAGCCAGCAGCATGGCTGGTGTCCCCCGACAGCCCCTTCGCAGCTCATTCCCCGCGGCCCCTCTGGTCGTTCCCAGGTTCTCTCCTGCCCGAGCTGTTCCTCGTGTCCCGTGTCTGTATTTGCCTTTTTCTGTGTTTTGTGTCCTGTGATGATGCTCCCGTGGGGTCTTGTCATCCTGTTCCTTGGTCACCCTTATTTTGAACAGTTTAAAATGAACCTGTTTATGTTGAAAGAGCAACTGTCAAATGTAGTTGTAACTGAGATCATTTTCCCTCTTACCTATGTATTGTTTTGTGTTCCAGCAATGAAATAGGGATTTTTAATCTATTTGAATGTGAAGATTTTGCTTGTTACATTAACATTGTTCTTTACTTGGGGTGTTTGAGACATTTTCAGAATGATGCTTTGTGTTAAATGAACGTACGTGTTTTCTTAGAAAGAGTACATGTAGAAAGGATATATTACGCTTCCCTCCTATTAATATTTTCTATTTTTAATTGAATTTTGGTGGCACTTAAAAGTTCTCTCATCTTAACTCTTTTCTTTTTTTTTATTGTAACAGTAAAATTTTTACCTTTGAGTTTTTGAGAGCCAAATGCAAGTATATACAGGGTGTCTCCGCACCCCCCACCCCGACGTGGCCTTCTTCCCTTGGCCTGGCCCGTGGAGAGGGGCCGGCCCGTGTTGTCACAGCCACGTGCTGGAGCCTCATGCCCTCCCGGGAACTGCCCCTGTCACCAGTGGGCGTGCGGGAGGCCTGTGCCAAGCAGACTAGAACGCCTGCGAGCAGCACATGGCCAAGCGGGGAGCTGACGATTTCTGCCCCAACAAAACCTTTTGAATTGGGCTTGGGGAAGCCGCTGACTTACTTCTCTGCCGGCTATCAAGTTGGCGTTTTGAAAGCAAGCCTCAGACTTTGAGAGCATCCTGTATATATCTGTACAGGGACCTCTGCTTCCTGGGACGGGCTTAAGCTCGGTGGGCTCGGAAGGTGGGAGTGGATGACGTGCTTGGTCGTGGGCACCGTGGGAGAGGCCCTGCTGCATAGCACGCGGCCACAGTCTGCTGCATGCGTGCAGACCCAGAGCCGGCCCCTGTGCTCGGTGTTTGCCATCGTGGTGGCGGGTCTGTGACACTGAGTGTCCTCCCCGGGGCACTCCGAGGTCACCCAGAGCATGCTGCCTGGCGGTGCCCCGTGCATGCCCTTGTCCTCACACATAACACAGAGAGGGCCGCGGCTCGGCCAGGGCAGTGCCCCTGCAGTGCCCGCCCGCCCTCCCCTGCCTGGTGATGGAACACAGTAGGGAGTCAGCGCTGGATTGCTAACCCACACCGCTTCTCTCTTTTCTTTACCTGACTGCCTGCAAGTTTAACAAAGTATGTGGCTCTTCTCCTTCCTGCCTGGGTAAGAATAAGACGTTAAAACTGCCTCATCTAACCCCTCGATTGCATGCTTGCTGCTTCTCCCAGTGCATTCATCTATAGTCTTTATAAAGATTATATATCTATAACATTATATGTAGAAAACATATGGCTCCTTAATAAATACATAGTCCGATTCATGGTGTCCTGGCAGCTGCCCTGATATTAACCTTTGGCACCACACTGGGCGGATTTTCCAAGGCAGCCTCTCTCGAGTCCTTCCTAAAACCGCCAGGGTCTCTGCATGGGCTTGGTGTCTGCTTCTGGCCCCCGGGCTTGCTGTGAGTCCCATCGGAGCTGCCTGCACCGTGTCTGGCTCTCTGTTGGGCCGCCAGGCTGGGCTGTGCCCGGCCCCATCTCCTGCGCGCTGTGTCCTGGCCGCACTAATGCTCCAGTCTCGCCGCCGTGTAACCAATCTAACTTGGCTTCTATCCCGTGTCACTCATGTTGCAGGAACCAGGAGGGGTTGGGACCCATAGTTCATGATCGAAAGTCTCAGACATTGCCTGTCTCCCGTAACAGAGCAGGGACGATGCATGCCAGATTGCAGCAGCTGGGCAGCCTGGATAACTCTCTCACTTTTAACCACAGTAAGTCCGTCACATCCGGGTCACAGCCAGCCATGCCAGGCCGCAGCGCAGAGGGCGCGCCCCAGGCCACCGCACGCCACATCACCAACTTGACTTTTCTTCCAGCGCAGAGCCGTGGGATGAGGAGCTCGCGCCGCGTTCCCTTCCTTGGGGGAGAGGGCAGGACGTGGACGCTGGTCAGCCACAGCCCAGACCTACGTGCTAGCCTGGCCCGGCCCCCCCGCTGGGCGGCTTTAACGCGAACAGTGGCAGGCTGATAACCAAAGCTGCTCTGATGTTTACGTCTGACGTTTGGCCCCATGCCTGTGCCCCGCGTGTCGTGGGTGTGCTCGCCCCCCCGGCCCCTCCTGGGGACACTGGGCCGGCCCTCCCCAGCACACCCCAGGTGCACGTCAGTGGTCAAGCGTCCACCTCCTGGCCCTCGACTCCGAATGTGCGTTAACCGTGAACGGTTGTGAAAGCATCAAGCCCGTGCATCGATGTGCGAGGGTGTGGAAAGGCCAATAACAAAGTGACTTTTTCTGTGTTTTCAGTGTGAGAAAGATATCAAGTGTGCTTGGAATTTCTGTAGACAATGGTAAGATTTAATCAGGTTGAAATCTGCTTACGAGGCCGCTTCCCTTGCCAACCAAGACCTTTTGTTCATCTTGCCTTCTAACTCTGGGGTTTTCTCACCTCGCCATCGAGATTCTGCCAAAACACAGGGGCCTGTTTTTCCAGCTACTTTTTTTTTTTTCCCAGTAGCCAGAGGGACATGGCATCATGTGCCGTTTCTAGAAATTTAAGCGTTTCACTGGCTGAGGGTTTCTCAGAGCAGCAAACCTAAAAGCCACGCAGCACTTTAAAAACACGTGATCACGTACACCAGGGACCAGCCCTGCTGGCTCTGGGTCTCTCAGTGGCTCTCTCCTCCCCAGGCATTGCCAAGCTAGTGATCGTTTTACCTCCATGAGTATTTGTTCTCATCCTCGGTCCTTCATACATGGTCATTAATACCTCCTCATCTTTCTAATCATCAGAGTTCCATTTACTGTGATTTTCACCCCTCCTCCTTAGGACAGGCTAAGAATTGTGACAATAGCCCAGTATCTTGAATTGATAATAGTTCGACGAAAAAAGGTTGAGGAATCAGCGCACAGCAGCATCTCACACCAACAAGCAGGTGTCGTGGGTGCGGTCTCCCTTTATACAGTTCTAGGCTTTAAGTCAGTATTACTCGGTGTGCTGTGCCCGACCCAGTCCTGTTCCCGGGTTCTCTGCTTAGCTGAGATGTGCCTTAGAGACATGTCTAAGGCTACGGACTTGATTTTCTTTAAAGATTTATTTATGCATGCATGCAAGAACTGGGGTGTAGGCCAGAGGTGGGGGCAGTGAGAGGATTCACCACAGAGTTGGGGAGCAGAACAGGCAGATCCACTGAAACACACTGCTGAAGGGAGCAGCGGGAGACAGGAGAGGTCTGCTGCGCCCTGTGGGTCCCCTCCCTGGCCGGGGATCGAACTCACGCTGCAGTGGCTGTGGATAGCTTGATAGTGCTGTGTCTCGAACCCCTGCACCACTAGGGAGGCCCCCTACACACTTGATTTGTCAACATCTTCTGGTAGAGTTTTTCCAGCTCTCTAAGCAAAGGGGTTGAAACCAGTAAGACAGGTCTGCTGTTTTTAGCTCTCCTGCCCTGTGTGTGTCCCCCATACAGGGATTAAACTCGCCCTGTTCTCCGGGCCCTGCCCCCCACGCCTTGCCCTTTTCATTCCCAACACAGGGCGTACCCCACCTTCACACGAAGTAAGTGCTGAAACGTGAAAGCCCTTAAAAAAGCAGGAGCAGACCAGAGCCTTGTCTCCAAAGACCACCATTTAAGAAAAACAAGCAAAAAAAAAATATGTGATCTACACACGAATAAGTAGCGTTCACCCCCTAAGAGGAGGCGGCTGGACGGGAGGAGAGGGACGGGGCGTCGGGCGGCCGTCGGGCGGCCGGACGGTGCTGGGAGCGGGCTGGTGTCGGGTCTCTGCTGCCTGCGGAGACCCGCCTCCCGCCTCTTCACGCGGCAGCGTCTGCGCAGTCACTTTGCAGAGACGGCGCTGGACGTTCCCCTTCGGCCGCCCGCGAGTGCGGTCTCTCGGCCCGTGGGCCTGCTTCTCGCCATCACCGCCATCCCCGGCGGTCTGACGCCTCCCGTCCTCTCGCTCCCGGGAGCTGGGTCTTGAGGGCCCCTGACTACGCGCCTGGGCGCTTCACCTGACCTCCACTAGCTTGGGGAGTCCCAGCTCTCACCTCGCCCAGAAGCCCCAAGGCGGAGGCGCGCGGCGTGTCGGGCGCACGCGCACGTGGTCCTGGGTGCTGATGGGGAGACCCGCGTCTCTTTCTGGAACCTCCTGTGTGGCAGCGGATACAGCACCTTCTGTTGGGCCAACCAATAGGATGCAAATCCCGTATGTGAGGGGCTTGCTGGTGTGCCAGAGTCTAAACTGCATTTATTTTATTAAAAATGAAAAATGAAAAGCCTCCTGCACACCTGCGTTTTTATCACCTTTTTCTGTCAACTAGGGAAGACTCTGTGATACCTCATCTTGACCAGCAGGGGGAAGCAGAGGCCCATAAGTAACCGCCCAATGGCGACCGGGCGCTAAAGACACCATCTGCACAGGACATGTCACTCTTAGGCTTGATGGACTGCCATGGTGACAGATTTCACTGTGGCCAGATAGTCTCTAGGGGCAGAGGTGCATTGTTTGGGCTACTGCCCAGGTACGTGAAAAGTAAAGGTTTACACCGTCAAGATACTGACCTATAGTGATATGCACCCTTTGTGAGTTGACAGATTTACGTGAAATGACAAGTTGACAGTGAGAGCTAGGTAGAGGATATTTTATATAAACTATATTAGGAGGTGGAACTTGTTTGCAAATAATTGAAACATTTGCGAAAATTATATATAACTAACGCTTCATGATCACTCATATCTCCAACACTGTAGTGATGGGGAAGCCAGTCAGGAGGTAGGAAAGCTTGTTATAGAAACTGTATTTCATATAATTCGTAGAAGACAATTTAAGATCCTAGGATTAAGCTGTAGAGAATCAGATTTCAGGACAACCTAGGAAAACATTTCTAACCGAGCTGCCTGTTACAGCAAGTGTAGGTACTCACAGCTGCAGGTGTGGAAACAGAGATGGATGAAGATCCACTGACCCACTGGGCTGTTGTCTAATCTCTTAAACATCTCGCCAAGTGTTAACGTTGTGCTGGCAAGACCTGTCTTAACCCGAAATTCTATCTAAGAAGCATGAGTTAAAAAATGAACATAGGTGATAAATAAGTTGCTATACTGTGTATAATAAAAAAATTCATATGGAAACTTCAGAGACTGCTTATGTTCTCTGAATCACGACTCATATTCTCCAAAAGTTCCCAGCATGGCAGTATATCTTTTAAAAAAGGTGAGGTGGATTTGATTGTTTTACATGCCTATACTTGACAGTCATGAAATGTCTGTTTCTGAAGCCCCGTTTCCTTGATTTAGAGGTCACCTTTTTGTGCACTTGCTAGCATTTCTAAGATCAGAGTATATCTTAAGTTATATTAGATCTAGCTCACAGGCGTCTCTTCCATATTTCATCTAATATGTAACCACATTGACTGGCCCCCCAGTAACTGACAGGGCCTCAGAATTGAGACGGTCTAACACCACGCCCATTTAAGGTCATTCAGAACATAGTTTTAGCATCCTTAAAGAGGACTTCAAGTTAAAATGTATGGTATGTCTTCTTTGCTTGGAGTCTGTAACCCACGCCACATGCCACCTTCACACACAGGTCACTGTCGTGTTGAGGTCTCCTACAGAGACAAGAAGGCAGCACGATCGTCTCCATGAACTCAGATATAGGCGAGTCTCACAGATCGCGGTGAGCTTGGCTGTTTTTCCTGGTGTGTATCAGAGAGCAGACAGGAGAGCATGTAGTTTTAGCCCTGGAATATTATTCCTTGACACTTGCCCGCCCTTGAGGAAAATCTTTCTGGCAGTAATAATGGGAGGAGATGGGGTGGGTAGAGGTTGGTCAGTCTCGTATTCTGCATGCTGATGGGCAGAGAGCAAAAGCCGAGCCCACGGTACCTATGAGGCCAGTCTTCACCTGGTTTTGTCATTTGGGATTTCTGTTTCTCATACAAGGTATTACTTTTCTGAGTTTACATTATGAACCAGAGAACAAAATAAAATACAAGCAGGAATTCTGGTTTCAAAAAACTATAGAAGTGGTTCTTGAAAATACGTACCTGACTTCTTCTTCTAGCCCAGGGGGTGTCCTCTCACACACGCCTTCTCCCCACTCACCTATCACAGTATGTGCAGTATGCAGAGAGGGAGGGTTTGCAGATTGTGTTATTAAGTCAAGCTGTCCAGGTAACAGGAATTATTAAACTGGAGCAAGGTCCATTAAGTCTAAAAATAATAGATGACACTAGAGGGGAAAAAATACCTCATCCTTGGCCTCCGGATTTAGAATAAGTCATTTATCAGAATGACAACGTAATGAAATCATCTAAATGTGAGCAGGGAATTCTAAGGACACTAGAGCAACCCAGGAGGTGGTGGTGGGAGGGGAAGTGGCACCTCCCTCCCTTCCCTCCCTAGCCAGGGCGGAGGCAACCAGTTCCTGGGCCCCAAGGCACCACTGCCCCCTAGTGGGCACGAGTAGTCAGCACAGCACTTCTTCCCTGCCTTAGAATCTTTAAAAAGTTGCTGACTAATAATTGAAGGAATTACTATGAGTCTTAAGATTTTTGGCACCTCCCCCTCCCCTTCTTGGATTTGCCAACTCAGATCTGTTCTCCTGTAATGGCCTATAACCTGATGAATGGTTGACTAAAATCCGTTCATGCAGTTTCGTTTGAGGCTTTTGAGACAAATGGTCTCCATGGAGACAGCCCTGGCGAATGGTCCAGCTTTCTGTCAGCATCCTCTCTGTGCTGCTGCTGCTGCTTTTTAATTTCAGTGTATTCATTTTACAAGCTGAGGAATCCTGCTGGCTTTTTGAGGCGATGGTTTAAAGAAAAGCAGATTACAGTCATTTGTAGCTAAAAGGGCATTTCTTTTATTCTCAGATAATTCAGACACATGCATACAGATTTCTCTGTGAATCTGTTATTTGAAAGGAGATTACATAGACAGTGTATTGTCTTATTGGGGGTGTAACTGCTAGAGACAATTTTTGTCATTAATTAGCATGGTCCATTGATTATATGTGTTTTCAGAACAACACATTGCCAATTTTTTCATTGGTCCAGATCTCCAGCCTGGAGTAGGTAGTAATTTCACATTATTTTTCATTTTTGTACAGTGTCTTTCTCACCACCAGTTCACCCGTGCTCCACCACAGTCCCCTGTGCTCGTCCCATCTACTTTGTTCCTTCTCCCTCCTCCTCCCCTAGGGAGTGTCTCAGATTTGTAGTTGTCTGTTGATTTTGATTTTTAATTTATCATAATTAATTTTTTTCCTAAATCCCTCATTTGTTTCCTCTTCATTCCGGAGTAGGTAGTTCTGTGGGAATTCCTCACTGTATGATCTCCTAGATACACTTGGCTAATAAGTCGTCTAGACAAAGAAAAGGACAATTCTGTGCAGATAAAGGAATTTTAAAAATCACCAAAGCAAGTTCCCTGTTACAGTTTAACTCAGACTGTACAACTTCCAGTGGGGCAAAGGGCATATCTCAGTAAAGGGTCTTGTGACCTCTGATAATGTTGGTTGGTCAAATAAAAGGTGCTGTGGGGATTTTGCCCCCCTTCCTTGGCCAAGGTCACCTTAACTGTGACCATCGGGCTCTTCTCTCCCTTCGTTTTCTCTGTATCTTGCCAAACCTGGCCGCGAGTCCAGTTCTTGGCTTCCAAAGGAGGTGCAAGGAATATTAGTACCAAAAATTACCCATCTTTCTTTCTCCTGGGAGATTTCTCACCCAGAAAGGCAGAACTAACTAGAACTAGCTGGCACATTAATTCCATGAATGTCAGTGGGAAAACGGTCCACAGACTGAACTTCAGAACCAGCTTTTTAGGAGCAAAGTAAGACGGGGTTAAACACTTGATAGTTCTTAACCGTATTTTTGAAAGCAACCAAGTCATTCTTTGAAAAGCGTTTTTGTAGTCTTAAAATCCTTCTGTCATGCTGTCATTGATTAGTCAGAACATCATCTCACTAGTCTCTGTTATCCTAACAAAAGTTGCTGTGATACAGGAGTGTAGGTTCTGGTTTCTCTCCATGACTGGTCTCAAGAAAATTCTCTAGGTTTTCTGTACTTCAGTTTTCTAATCTAAATGCAAAATGTCCTTCTCTCTGGAGTGTTAAGAAAATTACTTACAAAGTAAGTGTTGATTTGTTTCTGCTCCTTGGAGAAAGACATTACACGATGTCTTATCATATTGTCATCTCTCTTCGTCATCTAGATGGAAACTGTAACATCTTTGCATCCCTGTATATACTCTGCTAGTGCATACCATTTCATGATTTAATATCTCAAACTGTATGTCCGGCTGCCTCTGTATCAGCACTAAATTGAATTTACAGCCACGTTCAGAAATACCAGTTTGTGTTTAGATCACGACTCTTCAAGTTCTTTCCTTTTCTCCAGCATTTCTTTCCAACACATTGGCTTTTATGCTTTTTGTAAAGCGAGTAGAATGCTGTTAGCAGTGCGGTCAACTCTTGATTATCATTCACGGTTCAAGCTAATAATTAATATCGGGCTTTACATTACTGACTTAAGAGTCCCACCGTGTGCCAAGCCCTATGCTAAGAGCTTCACAAATGTCGATGAATTTAATGCTCGCCACAACCCTTTGGGGCAGAGACCATTACCATCCCCATTCTGCAGATGAGGAAACTGAGGTCTGGAGAAGTCCAGTGACTCGCCCAAGGTCGCACAGCTGGTAAATGGGTTCAGGAGCCAGACTCCATGACCCCAGTGCCCTTGAGGAAGCTGTGCCCAGCTCCGTCTCCTTCCCCCACCCATCCCCACCCCCGCCTCCCACCAGCTCAGTCGGGTTTCCTGATGCATTGATGCACATCTGGTAGCCAGCCTGACTCCACTCTACCCTCCGTGAGACGGGGGCCAGTTCACCAGCCTGTGCGCACCTCTGGTCCCTTATCTGCAAAAAGGGTTTCACTGCACTTGTGCTTCACAGGGCTGACGCGGGATTAAATGCGCTCGGACGTGTCAAGTTCACAGAATGTGGCTGGCACAGAGCCAGCAATCAATAACTGTTTACCACTCTGCTGCTCTCCCAGAGGTGAGAGCTAATTGAATGGAAACATTAGTCATTACCCACCCTCCCCCCAAAAAAGGCCATCAGGAAGTCAAGGCCCTAAAGGGAGCCTGCCGTAGACAATCAAGAGTTGACTGTGAGCGCTTGTGCAGCAGCCCTGGTGTCTGCGGCCACCTGCACTGACCGCGTGTTATGTCTCACGCAGGCTACGGCCACTCGGACGCCGACGTTCTCCACCAGTCCTTGCTGGAGGCCAACATCGCCACGGAGGTGTGCCTCACGGCCCTGGACACGCTGTCCCTCTTCACGCTGGCCTTCAAGGTTCGTGGTCTCGCGGCCGTCCATCAGCCTTGGTCTTCTCATTCATCCTGCTCGTTTTGCTGGAGCAGCCAGAGCTTGTTTTGTTTTTTTTTTTAAAGATTTATTTATTTATGCACACAGGAGCTGGGGTAGAGGCCACAGGTGCGGGCAGTGAGAGGATTCACCAGAGACAGAGTGGGGAGCAGAACAGGTGGATCTGTTGAAATACACTGCTGAGGGGAGCAGCGGGCGAGGCAGGAGAGGGCTGCTGCACCATGTGGGTCCCCTCCCTGGCCTGCGGTGGGGATCAAACTCGTGCTGCAGTGACTGTGGTTTGCGTCATGGTGCAGTGCTTAACCCACTGCGCCACCAGGGAGGCCCCCAGATCCTGTTTTGTTGTACTTTGCTGACTGTTCTCAGCCCTGGAAGGAAACCATGAATCCCAAGTTCCCTTAGGGAAGCTGTTGTTCCACAGTTAGCGCCTCGAGTAGGCTTGGATTCGCCACCTGCTTGCAGACTAAACGGTGTCTGAGGGGTCAGCTCTTGGCTGGAAGGAAATGTGGACTTGGAGAGCTTAGCCTCACGGCGCCTTGGGGTGCCAGCTCGCGGGGGGGGCAGCCAGCTCTGCCTCTCCTCTCCAGGAGCATGACCAAATGTGGTGGCGGGTGCAGTGAGACGCAAGGCCACGCTCTTGCACCGGACACGCTCACATGCATGATCGCGTTGACTACCTGAGCGTGTGTCTCGCACACCAAGGTAGTTGGCTACGTGCGGGAAGATGTGGTCGTCTGGCTATTTTACCTCTACTGACACCCCCACCCAACCATGCTGGCCTGTAAATAGTTGATAATATTTTTAATGTGTTCAGAACTTTAGTCTGAAAATGTGTTTTTAGCAGTTCTGTGGTCTTTGCTTTTAATGTGAGCTGCCCGGGGGGAACCCGTGTGTGTGGTACTGAGGCGCTCCCAGCCACCGGGCTACGGGCTCAGGTCACCTTAGAGGTCGGTGTCCCTGCTGCAGAAGCAGCTCTTTCTGCGCTGGGGTTTTTAAGTTACTTTTAACGCAACGTCTGCATAAAAGCACCATCTGCCTCAGAAGGACGTCATCGTCCTTCCGTTATTACGTCGCATGGGGGCTCCAGAAGGTCTTCTTGGCACTTGAGGTTGGAGTCTGTGTTCACCCTGTTCCTGGAGCGCTAAAAATCACTGATGTCGTGTGTTCATTCTCTGAGAGGCCCGGTCCCCTCCGGAGGCCGTGTTACTACGGCAGTTCCTGAGAACGGCTTACAGCACTCCTCTGCCTGGTTGTTAGAATTGCCACGCCTTCGTGTTATTCTTACAGCTCATTGAATTTCCTGAATGAAATTTGCCCATGCTCAGTAAAAGTCAACAGGGCTAAAAAAAAAAGAAATGAAATCGAATCCATTGTTATTTGTGGTTATTTCCAAGTGGGAAGTGAAGGGTGATTTTTATTTCGCTTTCTGCTATGGAAGACTGTTGAGGCCTTTCTGGACGTTCAAAGATTTTTATAATTTAGTTCTGTTCTGATTACATTCTCGTTAATGATAAAAGACAGAGAGGGAGAGAAGAAAATTGGAAAATAAAAGCAGGTAGCGGATTAACTGAAGTGTTTCAGAATGGCAGGTTGATACAACACCCCTTTAAAAGAGGGGTGATTTATGCTGAGTGCTTTTGTTTACTTTAAGTGAGATGTCACTGCATTCTTGCAAACAGATTTTGGGATCAAACCCATGAAGACTAAGCCCTGAAAATGGAAAACAAAACCCTTGTTCAGAGAGAGTGAAAAGGAAGGGAAAATTAGCTGGAGTCATAAGAACTTGGACACTTCCGACAACGAAGGGAGTGGAGGGGGGTGTCTTGGCCATTTTTGTGTCTCCAGCAGTGAGCTCCTGGAAAAGAGGCTCCCTTCGAAATGTGCCCAGCCCTTAACCCAGCCGTAATTGAGAAAGTAAAGCTATTGTGGAAAGCACTTGGACGGTAGCTCCTGGAAAAAGTGTGTGCACAGCTCCCCAAGTGCCAAAAACAACTTCCCCCCCTTCGTTGGTGAACAGCTGCTCGTGCTTGGGACTCACCCCAACTTTTGCAGTCATCACGACTGCTCCCTGCGTTGCTGTCTCCCGTGCTGGGACCCGGTGCTGTGCTCACACTTCACGACGTGTGGACACCGGGCTGCAGGTGTCCTGCCAGCTGCGAACACATCTGTGCCTCAGTGGGCCTAAGCACACAAAGCTTATTCCCTAAGCAAAGCTTGTTCTCCAGTAAGACAGGGGAGGCCATGCACTGCCACTCTAGCTGCCGCTGGTGCTCTGATAGAGTTTCTGGACCGGCCATCTCCAGCCCTTCGCTCCCTCACAGGCCTCTTGGCTTTCTCTGCAGTCACTGGCCTGTGCAGAGCGACGCACCTGCTGACGGGCTGTGAGCACTGGGGACAGGGCCCTTGAGTGCTGCCCACGGCTAGCCCAGTGGCTGCTGCTGAGCCCAGAGTGGACACGCCTGCCAGGCCACACCTCTGTCCACTCAGCATCCAAGTGCTCAGCATCCAAGGGGGGACCAGCTGGTGCGGCTAGGTCACAGGTGTTTGTGGGGGGCGGGGCGTATGATTTTTAAAAATATTTATGCACACAAGAACTGGGGTACAGACCAGAGGTGCAGGGGTGAGAGGATTCACCGGAGACAGAGCAGGGAGTAGAACAGGCAGATGGACTGAAATCCACTGCTGAGGGGAGCAGTGGGCGAGGCAGGGGAGGTCTGCTGCGCCATGTGGGTCCCCTCCCTGGCTGGGGATCAGTGGCTGCAGATACAGTCATAGTGCTGCGCCTTAACCCTCGTGCCACCAGGGAGGCCCCGAGGTCACAGGTGCTGAACGAGGGTGAATTCACTGCTGGTGTCAGGCGTGCTGAGACGCAGCTGTCCTCCTGTGGCCACCGCTGTGGAGCCAGACCAAAGCCTGTCCCTTCTGCCTTCCAAACATTATTCCCGGCTAAGTGGGGAGCCGAGAAGCCCGGAAGGGGTAGGGAGGCCTCACTTTTAGGAGGCCCCTTTCATAGACACCACTTCAGAATTTTTCCCAGCCCATAGACTAGCTGCTCCCGAGACTTCTGGATGGGACTGAGCTGCTGTTGATGTGACCTGCGTCTCGGCTGCACTAAAGAGAAAGGAACAGAGGCCAGGACAGCACAGCAGTGGCCCTTTAAACGCGACTAAAATCTGCTGCGACATTGTATGACCGGTCCCTCCCTTAATAATAAAAATATAATACAGATATATTAACAAATATTAATAAGTATAATACTTATAATTATTTCTATACTAACTATAATTATTTTGTATTAATACATATAAAATAAAATGTAAATATAAATAAACATGATGAACTCTCCGAGGCAGAAACGTATCGATTTCTTCGTCCTTCAGGAGGACGCCGCGCCGAGGCGCTTCCCCAGAGCCCTTAGTGCCAGGAAATGCCTGCCTCTGAGGGCTGCGGGGAGACTGTTCGAGGCGCCTGGGTGTCCCCCTAACCAAGCTTCCCTTTGTGCCCACAGACCCAGCTCCTGGCTGACCACGGCCACAATCCTCTCATGAAGAAGGTTTTCGACGTCTACCTGTGTTTTCTTCAGAAACATCAGTCTGAAACGGCGCTAAAGAACGTCTTCACGGCCTTGAGGTCGTTGATTTATAAGGTATGTCGTTTCTTCGGGGGTGGTGGGAACGGACCGTAGGGCGAAGCCCCCACCCCGCTGACGCAGCCTGCTTCTGCCCCCGTGTGCCTCAGTTTCCCTCAACCTTCTATGAGGGGCGGGCCGACATGTGCTCGGCGCTGTGCTACGAGATCCTCAAGTACTGCAACTCCAAGCTCAGCTCCATCCGAACCGAGGCCTCGCAGCTGCTCTACTTCCTGATGAGGAACAACTTCGACTACACCGGCAAGAAGTCGTTCGTGCGGACACACCTGCAGGTGCGTGCGGCCGCCACTCAGGGCGCGTGTGTGCTGTGGGGCTCTGCGGCGGCAGAGCTGTCTGGGGTGTGCCCCTTACCACGTCATCTCAGGTGAGTGCTCCAAGATCTGGCCCCAAGACGGAAAATTGGAAAGTCGTGTTTACCCGTTTGGCTCATCTCTCCTGCCACACGGTGTGACCTGGGCCCAAGGCGTGCGTCTGTTGAAACCTGACGTTTAACGTTGGCTCAGGAGTGCACTGAAACTCTGTGCGCTGGGGATGCACTAGTACCTGCCTGGGGGGGGGGGGGGGGGGTTGCCAGTGTCTGAGTGAGGCTCCCACCTCCTGGCTGCTCTCGCCCTGGGGACTGTCAAGGTGCTGACGCCCCTGCTCCATCTGTTTGCAAATGATGTGCCAGGGTTCGTGGAGAAGCCGGGAATTGTTACAGGGCAGGGAGAGGGGCACCCCAGGACCCCCAAACCTGCCCACTCTAAATCGGCTCTGCCATCTGCTGCATCAAGACAAACATATAAGGCCTTTAATGGAAAGAAACTTTAACACATTTAGTAAACAATACAGAAAAGACAAAGAATATAGTTACTAAATTAGGCACCCCAAGTTACCCATCCCCTTGTGGATAAAAGTCCAGCCAAATAGGATTGGCTCAAAGCAAGGCCCAAAAGCTGCCACAGTCTAAAGCACCTTTTGGTGGAGACCCAGAGAAAAGGGTCAGAAAGGGTCAGATAAGTCTGGGAGGAAAAGAGCAAAATCAAAACCAGGACAAAAGCCGCCATTGGCACCTCCCCTCTCACCCACACCCATGCCAACCAGTCCAGGACCGAGAAGCAGGCGCAGCCTCTTCACACGACCGCTCCACGTGCCTCCTGCAGGCCTCCTCGCTGCTCTCCATCCCGCTTCCTTCTTCTCCTCTCCAGCCTCTTCTCCTCCCTGCTCAGCTCCACCCTCCTTTGGGTGGGCATGGATCCTGGAACTTCCCCTTTTCCTGGGGACCCCCTGTTACAGAATGGCGCACAGCTCTCGCTGGCCCTCAGGGAGTGGACAGCCTGCTGGAGGACAGACAGACCCTGAAGGCTGCGCAGTGTCCCCAAGCTGTGACCCAGAACTTGAGTTCACCAGGGGCTCTGTGACCGGCGTGCTTCCCAGAGACATGGGGGGCAGCAGGGCGGTGGGTGTGGTGGAAGGGCTTGTCCAGGCCACAGATGTGTCAGGGCAGAGGCCCATCCATGGGGGTGTTGAGAGTCTGGGTGAGCACACGCTGAGGAGGGCCTCACTGCATACCTGGAGGATCGTCTGGGTTCTGGTGCTGACGTGGCTCGGGGAGACAGTACTTAAGCATGGGAACCATCGTCAGATCTGGGCAGAACTGGGGGCCCTAGACCGGGCAGTGAGGTCGGAAGGAAGATGTAATTAAATTGCCGTAGTCAGTGACTGCTGAGGCCTGGGGTTGGTGAAAGAAAAGGGGGAAAGTTGGCATCCACATTTTAGTGCCAGCAACTGCGTAAAGGTAGGGCTCCTCATGGGCCCCAGAAACACAGCCCCCTTCTAACTCCATCGCACCTCCTCCCCCTGCCATTGCATAGTTCGCATGTAGAGGTTCTAATGTTAGGGGGGAAAGTAGGGTTACCTTGTAACACCAACACAAAAGAACACAGTCGTTATTAACCCACCTTTTGGACACTGGGTTCACAGAACTAACCCAAAGCCCTAGAAGGCAAATAAGGTATCCCTTTCTATTAGAGAGAGTGCTAGATAAGTCCTATCTAAGTGATAAGGGCTTATCTGATTCTCTTTTCTCTGCATGCTCCTGATTAGCATTTAGCTGTGCAAACACAACCTTGAGAGAAGATCACCTCCTGGGATCCTTCTTGGGCAGAGAAAAGATGACTCAAGGTTGCTTCTTCCTGGGGCCTTCCCTGCACAGGACATCTTCTCTGCCCTGTCCTCATGTTACAGGACAGGGAGAGGGGCACCCCAGAACCCCCAAACCTGCCCACTCTAAATGGGTTCTGCCATCTGCCGCATCAAGACAAACATATAAGGCCTTTAATGGAAAGGAACTTTAACACAATTAGGGAACAATACAGAAAAGACAACGAATATAGTTTCCAAATGAAGCACCCAAAGTTACCAAAAGTCCAGACAAACAGGATTGGCTCAAAGCAAGGCCCGAAAGCTGCCACAGTCTACAGCACCTTTCGGTGGAGACCCATAGGAAAGGCTCAGAAAGAGACAGACAAGTCTGGGAGGAAGAGAGCAAAATCAAAATCAAGATAAAAGCTGCCATTGTTAAGCTCCCCACGGTAGCTCACCCACATCTGTTCGAACTGTTAGAGGGAGGGGAGAGGGGAGAGGGGCATCTCAGAACCAGTCCAGGACCAAGAAGCAAGTGCAGTTTCTTCACATCTCTCTGCTGCATGTGCCTCCTCAAGGTCTCCCTCCCTCCTTCCTTCCCTCCCTCCCGTCTCCTCTCCAGCATCTCATTCCCCACTTAGGGTGGGGCAGAGATCTGGAACTTCCCCTTTTCCTGGGGACCCCCCTGTTACACCAGCCCACCTCAGCCCAGGGGAAGAGGCGAAGCCAGGGGTCCCTGGAAGGCGAACTGATGTGCTCGTTTTGTGTGTCCCCAAGGTCATCATTTCCGTCAGCCAGCTGATCGCGGATGTGGTTGGGATCGGGGGCACCAGGTTCCAGCAGTCCCTGTCAATCATCAACAACTGTGCCAACAGCGACAGGCTCATCAGGGTGAGTGCCGGCTCCCGCTTGATTTTTCATCCCAGCACTTACCCCCAAGGCGTGGCTGGGCCAGTGTGGCTGAGGGCATGGGCCGCTGTCCCTCCTTGCAGCACACCAGCTTCTCCTCGGACGTGAAGGACCTGACCAAGAGGATCCGCACAGTGCTCATGGCCACCGCCCAGATGAAGGAGCACGAGAACGACCCCGAGATGCTGGTGGACCTGCAGTACAGCCTGGCCAAGTCCTACGCCAGCACGCCCGAGCTCAGGAAGACGTGGCTGGACAGCATGGCCAGGATCCACGTCAAGAATGGCGACCTGTCGGAGGTAGGCGCCGGCTCTGCACCGGCTTTGCTTTCTGGAGGAAATGACCTTTGCCCCATTCACCGCGGGAAGCCAGTGTCGAGGGAGAGACCCCAGCCACTCAAAGAAGCCAGTTGAAGATGTCACAGGGCAACCCTGACAGAAAGTGGGTTTGCCTGGCTGGGTCCTCACCCGCGTGCGAAAGGCACTTACAATGCCCCAACTGCAGACACACCACAGAGGTTAACAGAGCTTTTACTTACAGAAGGAGGGGAAATGAAGTAGTGAGTGACACGCAGGGAAGAGAGGGAGACAAATCTGCCTCTGTCCTAATGGCCTGGGAGCTGGAACCCAACAGCAGGCTGGAGCCGGCTCCAAACCTAGCGAGCCCCCAAGGCCCTATGTGGTTTATACCCAGCCTGGCTGCTGACCCACTCTCGCCCACATGACCCGCTCTTGATGATGCCCTCGTGGGATCTGTGGTTCCTGGATATTGCTGGTCTGGAGTGGGGCGTGGAGTCCGTAACCCCACTTGTATAATCCTTCGGGAGGACTTTTCCCCTAATGAGAACATGTGACACTTTACAAGAAAAAGAAAACTGGGGGCTGACCATAGGCCTGAGACATGGGGGGGCGGGGCAGGGTGGTCACCGCAGGGGAAGGGAGAGCACAAGGGACAGCGGGATGGTCACGGGCGCCGCGGTGGTGGGAGAACTAGGGGGACCCCGTCGGTGGGGAGAAAGCAAATACTGTCCCAAAATGAACGACGATGTAAGAAATTAAATCTTAAAAACCGGAAAGGTGGCCCTTGAAACAGCGTCAGGCTCGGGACCACTGCGCGGCCTTCGGAGCGTGGTAGTCACTGCGCCCTTCGAGGGGCAGCTGCTGGCACAGAAGCCTGCTTGGGAGACCCCCTGGCTCAGCCTCAGGGCGCTCCCACGCAGGCGGGTGCTGAGCCTAAGCTCAGCGACTTTACCATGAAACTGGCCTTTGCCGCCGTGCCTGTAACGACAGGGCATGGCTCTTGGCTCCGAGGCGGACGCCCACTAAGATGGCGGCTGCTCAGAGCGCGGGCCGGGCCGGGCTCCGTGCGAGTCCGGGCTCCGTGCGAGTCCGGGTCTCAGCCCTCGCTTCTGCCTTGCGTGATGACGAGCGCTGTACGTCGCGGTGACGTGCGCTGTACGTCGCGGTGACGTGCGCTGTACGCCGCGACACCGATTCCCGTCTTTTGTTGCAGGCGGCCATGTGTTGCGTCCACGTCACGGCGCTGGTGGCGGAGTATCTCACGCGGAAAGGTGAGGAGCGGGTCCTGTGTCTTGTGGACGCGTAGAAACGTGTGCAGAGCAGCAAAGGCAAGCGGGGCGCGCTCAGAAGGATTCGGAGGTGCCGTGCGCGTGCGTGCACAAGCCACCCCCGTCCTCGTTGGCACGTTGCTGGCGGCGCGGCGGAAACGCCGGCGTCAGCGCGGAGGCCTGGTGTGTGTGCGGCCTCTCCCCGGAGGCTCGGTGCTGCAGACTCCAGCTCGTGCGCCCGCACCTCAAGTGTCGGGCTGAAGAGGTCTTACTGTCCCCGAAGGGGGCTCCCACCCGGCTGTCATCGGCCTGAGGACAGCTGGAGGGTCATTCCCGGGCGGCGGGTTCTAGAGTGTGCCCCATGGCTGTGTCGTCGGAGGCGGCGGCTTCGCCGACGGAGGCTGGCCGGGGACACAGGCGCTGATACCGAAACTTCAGGTCTCCAGGCCTGGTCTTCTGGGCAGGAACGGCCCCCATGCCGCGGTGGCAGCGCTGGCTCCAGCCACTAGCCCACCACGGGCCGGGCCTCACGAAGCCGCAGCAGGACTCCGCAGACGCTCGGGCAGGCAGGCGAGGAGAGGCAGATTGTATGGAAAAGGAAAAAGTTGATTGAGAAGGAAAGGAACAGAAATAAGGTGGGACCCCAGGCCCGTGGAACCAGGCCAGGGAGGGGCAAGGGAGCCGAAGTGGAGTTGAGCTTCAGGGACTATGCACCTTCTTTCCCTAGTCACCCCACAGCTCCACCAGTCTCCCTGTGATCGGTAGTTTGTAGGTGGTCTCACTGTGCCACATCACATCCCTTGTCTCTTGAAGTGTCTCAAAGTGTCTCACTTTGTTCTCGAAGTGTCCCCTTCCCTTAGCCTGGGCACTTGCTAATTCTCACCTCTGGAATTTTGTCTCTCCTGATCTTCCCTTATCGCTCTTGCCATCCTTATCTCCAAAACTTAGTTCCTTCAAGGCCAAACCTGTCCTCCCCCTAAACTGCCTAGTCATTCCTAACTTGCCCTTGCCTGACCTAGGCCTCAGCAGAGCAGAGCCTGCCGGGTGTGTTCCCGGCCAGCCGGCCAGGGCCCTTTCCCGGGTTCTCCTGCTTCGGCTCTGATGGTTGTTCCCAGCTCAGTACCAGCACACCCTCCAAAGGCGGCGCTGGCTTTGGGCACTGTGGGGCTGTAGCAGCTTCCGCGTGGTCACGTGGCCTCGTGGTCTGGGTGATGGCGCTGCACTTGGCGTGCCTGGGGCGGGAGTGTCTAGGGACAGGTGCTGGGAGGTCACAGGTGCACAGACGGGGATTCCAGTTGTTCTGGTCCGGTCGGAGGGGACACAGGAGGGCCCGTAGCTCTTCCACCAGCCTTGTTCCCTGCGCAGACCCGTGTCAGGTAACCCTTGCCTCGCTTGCTCGTGTTTAGAAGCAGACTTGGCCCTCCGGCGGGAGCCGCCCCACCTCCCTTCCAGCCTCAGCACCTGCCCGAGGAGGAGCCGGGGAGGTGAGCCTGGCCTCGTGGCCCGCAGGTGTGGGGACTTGCTCTTCACGCTGCATGACGGACAGACACGGCTCTCCTGCTCCCTTCACTCCCCGCCGCTGGGTGGCGGTCTGCTCCCAGGGACGCGTGCGGGCGCTTCCTCGGGGCGGAGCCGTCTGCACCTGCTCGGCGGCCCAGCGTGGGCGGTCGGCTTGTGCGGTTTGCCGGTCCTGTGCTAACGCGTGCTGGAGCTCTGGGCTTCGTGCTTTTCGTTCAGGGATCTTGTCTCTAACAAAGGCCGCGCCAGGGCGGCGGCAGCGGCCATGACAGGGATCTGCGTTCAAGACTCATTTCAAAAAAGTTCTGTGTCCTGTTTCCCCAAAATTGGGAGATCAAATTTTGATTTTTTTTTTTTAATTATTTTAAACAGCAGCATCAAGAGTAGAGGAGCAAAGCATCTCAAGGCCTGGGCTCGTGCGCTTCTGCCCAGGTGATACCGGCCGAGGGGCAAAGCTTTTTCTTGGTACCTCCAGGGTGGAGAATGACTCCCAAGAGGCCATTTTTATGGAAGAACTGTAGCCTTGTCGTGGCTGTTGCTCCTAATAAGCACTTCCCCAAGGGAGGCAGCGCCTCGGCCCACCGTGGGTCAGAGGGCTCTCAGCTCGCCCTGTGCTACTGGCCGCCTTGCGGTGGTGCAGGCTGCTTCGTGAAGGCCAGGCTGAGCGGGGTGCCCCGGCCCGAGCGCGAGGGCAGCGGATGGACGAGAGCCTTTGGACCCCCTGTTTCTCTTTGCCCGACTCTGGCTTTTATTTCCCTTGGTCTCCCTGCCAGGTCATCTTAGCAGATCTAATGGTCTCTGTTCTTTGCTACTTTTCTGTTCATATGATTTGCCCCCTTTTCCAGCCTGTTTCAAACTTGCAAACATAAAAGTGGGTGAGCAATGAAAAGGGACGAGGAAGGCAGTGAATCAGGGAGGTGATGGTTATACGTGAAGACACAGGAGCACATAGTGGCCCACCGTGGTGATGCCGGCCCGGGCCCTCAGCGAGCCCGTGTTGGTCGTTCCACTCAGCGCTGAGCCTCCAGGGGGGCGGAGGCGTCAGCCCCGTCCACTCGCGGCCTCACTACCTCTGCTCTGCTCCCCAGGCATGTTCAGACAGGGATGCTCAGCCTTCAGGGTGATCACCCCCAACATCGACGAGGAGGCCTCTATGATGGAGGACGTGGGGATGCAGGACGTCCACTTCAACGAGGTGAGTACCGCTGGGGCCTGGGCTTCCTTCCTGCACTGGAGCCTCCAGGTTGCCCTGCCAGTGCAACCTCCAAAGGTTGTTCTCTCCAGGCTGACAGCCCCAAGCAGCGGAGAGAGGGCAGCAGTGTCTCTCTCTCGGCATCCCTGTTTTTCTCCGGGAAGAGTGTCTCAGGGCATGTCCGCAGTGGCCTGAGGCTGAGAGTCTCAGTGCCCGTGGCCCCGTGTTTTGACCACATAACGTTTCTTTTTTTTAAGTTATTTATGCATACAAGACCTGGGGTACAGGCCAGACGTTTGGGGGGGGGTGAGAGGATTCACCAGAGACAGAGTGGGGAGCAAGAGCAAGATGTGGAGCTAGAGAGGGAAGCAGAAACATGGGTGGAGCTGGAAGGGATGATGCTCATTGAAATAAGTCAGAAGGCAAAAGAGAAATATTGGATGGTGTCACTCCTAGGAGGACTATAAGGGAACCAAGTAAGGAACCAAGAAAAAGAATAATAACAATTAAAAACAAAAAGACAAGGACAAATCAGAAGCACTTTGTGTGGGGGGAGGAACTGGTTTGAAGGCAGAGAGCACAAGGGACTGAGGTGAATGGTGCACTGGTGAGATGGTGGTGGGAAGTCCATGGGAACCCCAATTGATGTCAAATATATATATTTTTAACTATAAACATAAAAAATTGATATTAAAATTTAAAAATAAATAAAATGGCCCCAAACACAGTTCTGAAGTACAGTCCATGTCCCTGAGCACGAGAAGGTTTTGGTGTGCCTTTTGGAGAACATGCGTGTTGGATGTACTTGCTTGAGGGTGCGTTATGGTGCTGTGGCCCTGAGCTCAGTGCTAACCAGTCAGCACTGTGTTAGAGGTCTTCAAAAGAGACGCACATAAAACAAGGATGTGTACAGGTGCACTGATGGAAACTTTGAAACCAGAGGCTCTCAGGGACCTACCCCCCAATATGTCCCATGGAAGCAGGGTTCATTATTCACTGATTCAGTGTTCACGGGGACTTTGTAGAACATAATGACTGTGAATAATGAGAGTCCACTTTCTAGCACATTCCATGTTTCACAGAGCAACAGCTCTCACCATTAGATACAAAAAACATTTGAAGTTCACCAGGCCAGTTCTGACTGTATTAGCCAAACTGGTTTCTATTCAGAAACAGCCGCCAGTGACAGACATAAAGTTTTTACATCTATAAAAATCCCCAGAAATGGAGATGTTAAGAGAAGGCATGTGATGATTCTTCTGCTTACATCTCATCTGTCCGAGCTTGGCGATTGACTATGATCCTGTACAGTCATTTAGTCACCCCCTTTTCCTTGACTGAGGGTGCTCTTAGAATCATAAAAGCTTTACAGTCACCCCCCCCCCTTGGCTGCAGGAGGTCCGTTCCAGCCCTCCCCACAACCATGCCTGAAACCACGGACGCTGGTGGCCAGCCTTGTCTATGCTGTTTCCTGTACTTGCGTATCTATGATGAAGGTTCACTTATAACTTGATGACAATAAGAGGCTAACAACAATATATAATAAAATAGAACAACTAAAACAATGTAGTGTAGTTACAGTTGCGTGAGTGTAGGCTCCCCTCTTTCTGTATCTCTCTCAGACTATCTCACAGTGTATGACCTGGCTGACCTCTGGGTAACTGCAAACACAGAAATAAAAACTACAGATAATGGAGACTATTGTGTCCTCACTGTTGTGATCCTCCAGAACAGTAGCAATACTGAGAAATGCACTTGGCCTGTGGGGCTGTTTAACTGCCGTGCCCTTGACTCATACCAAGACATGTGAACCTGCTTCATTTTGCAAGGATTTATTGAGCTTTCTTGGCACCGAACCAAGTGCCGGACACTCAAGAGTGCCCACGGTGCGGTCCCAGCCCTTGCAAGCAAGCTTGCCTCGCGTGCCTTCTTCCCACTGAGGAGCAGCACCTCAGCCAGGCTTCATAGAATTGGAATGGGACGTTGTCCGAGTTCCTTGGAACCTGAAAGTTTCTGTCTTCACGTATGTTGCCTCATTCCATAAACTAGCTGTGCACCACGTGCTCACTTGGGGGTGAAAGGATGTGCTTCCTTGCAAGTTCATCTCATGCAGCAGGCCTCAGACTTCAGGGGGCTAGGAAATTACTCGGATTTCTGTTACAAAGATAGATTTACTTTTCCTCCTCCATCTCCAGATTCAGTTTGGTGGGTGCGAGCATCTCAGGTGATTATTTTGACAACGGAGTTCCTCAGCTATATCTTGAGCAGTAATGTCGTGGCAACCTGAATTATGCTTTCACGTGATAATCTGCCATCACCTGAGCCAGCTCAAACATTCACGGTTATCCTGAAAGGGGAGCTCGCAGACACACGTCCAGCTAAAGTTAAATTCAGTTAGTTCATCCAAAGGGGGAACAGATGGCATTTATGTGAAAAATGTTTAAACATCCCACACAGACAGACTCATGCAGGTGTATTCGTGCGCACACACAGCCTTTGTGTGCTGTTGCCACAGGCAGGCGTTCACTGCCTCCCGTTGCCTCCCTGAGTGGGTTGGGCTAATGACATTGGAGGCCACTTCCTCAGTGGCTTAGGAGGTGAGTGTACCGAGCTCTTTTTAAGACTAATGTCATAAATGATACATATCCCGATACTTCAGGTTCGTTGAGGGTAGCTTTTATTTTTTCCCCCAGCAGGTAATTATAGTTCTTGGCATTTGTCAACAACTTAGAAAAGAGTATTTTGACATTTGCATTTTCAGCCAGGTGGCAAAACCGCCTGCGTGATCAGTTTTCATGCCCAGCACTGCCTGACCGCTCTCTGGGCTGCTTCTGGCTTTCAGATGCAGTGGTTGCTGAAATTCAAAGCAAATTGGTATGTGGGATTTCTCCTGAGACTATATGGCATCTGTGCCCAGCTGTAGTTGAAGTACGATGACTTCATTTTTCTGACTTTCCACAGGAATGACATAATATCGAACATACGGTCTCTCTAACTTAGCTATCTGTGGTTACTATTTCTATCCAGAGAATTGTATTCGATGTACCACTTGTGTTTTAGAGTTGACAAAGCTTACCAAAGCTGACATTCAGTAGTTCAGACTCTACTTTTAGGAGATAAACTAAACAGCCATTGTTAGTTGGTTACTGGATAAAATCTGTATGGACTCTGCTTTTCATAGTACACATTGCCATTTTGTAAGAGAGATTTGTTTAACTGTCCTGAGAATGACTATTTGGTAGAAAAGTGTTCAGAGCATTTTGATGGGTAAAATGTTTTCCATTCTCACAAACCCAAACTATATCATACTTTTATATAACTTCTCAGTTTGTACAAACCTGGGAAAGAAAGCATATTGACTCACATCATACAAGATCTTTTCTGCTGTGCTTTTCTCTTTCTATCGTCCGAGGAGCATTCAGACTTGTCAGGGTTAGCCAAGATAGGCAGGTTCTCTGCTGGAAAGATACGAGGCAAAACTAAGACAGGCGAGTGTCTTCGCCATGCAGAGGCGAAAGGGACCGGGGGCTGGAGCCTTTGGCGATTTCTTCTTTGTGTGAGCGGTTATGCATTAGTGCGTCTCTTGGGCATTAATGTCTGCACCTGACAAGACCCACAATAAAGAACGAGACAACCAGAGATGGCTGTGAAAGCACAGGTACAAGTTCAGTCACACAGAGGACGATTTCATGATATGTCTGTTGTGAGTGTGACACCGGAGTTATGTGCCTTCCTTTTCCTCCCATCAGTTCATAATTCTGCTATACTTAATTTAAAAGTTATCCCAGTTTTGAACGGTGCAACCCTTTTTACTATCTTGTCTTGCTTTAAATTTTTTTTAAATTAGCATTTTCTGGTAAATTGATTCCCAAATGTTTTAAAAACGTTAATCTTCTTTGGGTCTATAGGTTGTAGGCAGTAGGCCTATAATGAAATATAAAGCCCATTATGAAAAGCCCTGGCTCTTCCCTCTATTTACTGTTCTATTGAAAAATATGTATTAGCAAATTGAATATAACAATATGTAAAAGGGAGGAATGCATCGTGACCAGGTAGGCTGTGTCCTCAGCATATGCTCCTGGTTCCACACTGGAAAAGCCATCAGTGAGATTTACCACATTTAAAAGAATAAATAAGAAAAGCACTGTGACTATCTCAATAGATGCAGAAAAGTCATTTGAAAAAATTCAACATCCGTTTATGACCAAAAAATAAAATAAACTAGAAGAGGAAATTTCTTCAAAAGAAACTCCCTGCATCTGTCCTTTCATTAAACTCGATGATGAAAGACTGCAAGCTTTCCCCTAAAATTGGGAACAAGCATGTCTGCTTTCTGAAATAAGTCGGAAGGAAGAAGAAAAATAGCAGATGGTTTCACTTATAGGAGGAATATGATGGAACCAAGTAAGGGATCAGGGAAAAGAATAGTAACAAAAAAAAAAAAAACAAAAACAGACAACTATAACTCAGAGACATTTTACAGGGGATGGGGAGGAGAGAGATCAGAATGAGGGTGGGAAGAGCACAAGAGACTAAGGTGATGGTGCACGGGGGAATTGGTGATGGAAATTCCACGGGGACTACACCTGATGTCAAATTTATATAAAGAAAGAAATCTAAAAAACACACACACACAACTAACAAACTCCATGGAGACTACACCTCAGAAAAGAAAGCAAACATTGTAAGAAGAAAACTAATTTTTAAAAATCTGAAGAAAAAAAAAGAATGTCTGCTTTCACTGCTCCTGGTCATCATTGTTCTAGATGCTAGCCAGTGCAGTAAGGAACAAAAAAGAAATAAAACTGTCTCAATGCACATAAGATAGTTGTCTTTCATGGCAGAGAAAAGCCCAAGAAATTTACAAAAGATGCTGCTAAAGCTACTAAGGGCATTTACCAAGATCACCTTAGATCATCAATCAACCTTGTTCTCATTTGAAGATTCTTATACCAGGGTTTTACTGTATATTGTTAATCTCTATATAATTCTTACAAGCCAAATATGCTGAATGAATTTCTTATTCTAACAAAGCACTTTCCTTGGGAGCAAAAATCAAGATGTAAAAACAGTACTATTTACTATAACATCAAAACCCAAGAAAACTTCGCTGTCTGGCTGCATAGATCTGGATGCTAAAATCTACAAAACATTGAAGAAAGAAATCAAACAAAACCTAAATAGACTAGAAGATTCAATATCATTAAGATGTCACTTCTTCCCAGATTGATTTATAGATTCAAAGCATCCCTGATCAAATCCCATCTGCAGTTTGGTAGAAATTCATATACTGATTCTAACATTTATATAGAAAAGCAGAGAATTAGATTAGCCAACCCAGTTTTAAAAAACTTGGAAGAGTCGTCTTACCCGAGTTCAAGATTTCTACAAAGCAGTGGTTCCCACCTGGGGACAGTCCTACCTCTACCCCTTCCTTCCCCAGGGGTATTCGGTGACGTCTAGAAACTGCTCTACAGTGTCGGGGATGGGGGGAGGGAGAGGGAGGTGGCACTGCTGCATCTAGTGGGCGCTGGGCAGGGGTGCTGTAAACCATCGGTCCTGGCAGGACAGACCCCAGAACAAAGAGCCTCCCGACCCAGAACGTCATTAGTGTCTCTGTGGCCAGATTCACAGGATGGACTCACATCAGCAGGATAAAAGAGGGAAGTTAGAGATAGCCCCTAGCACATATGGTCAGTGAATTTTTGAAAAAGAGCCAAAGGCAATTGAGTTCACAAAAGATAGTCTTTCGTTAAATGGTGTTGCAGCCATTGGACTGTCACATGGAAAAACTGGAAAGAACGTTGCCCTGAATGTTATATTATAATCAAAGATAACTCAGTGGATCGTACACTTAAATGTAAAACTATGGGACTTCTGGGAGAAAGAAGAGGAGGAAATCTTTGTGGACTTAGGTTGAATAAAGAATTCTTAGATATAAAAAAATAGAGCATAATCCAGAAAATAAAAACTTGATAAATTAGACTTCAACAAAATTAAAAACATTTGCTTTTCTAAAACTCTCTTAAAGAAATCCAGAGACAAAGTACAGAGTGGGAGATTACAAGTGAGGTGTCCGACAAAGGTCTTTAATGCAAGGTAGATGAGGAACTTTCAAGACCCAATAATAAGAAAATAACCTAGAAAAATGAGCAAAAGATTGGAATAGACATTTCACTGAAACACTGCAGATGACAGACAAACACAGAAACACTCATTGTCATTAATGAAACGCCGCTCACATGGGCTCACACGAAGATTCAGGACACTGGCCCTCAAGACGGATGCCAGCCAGCCTGAAGAGTCTGGCGCACTTGCTCTGCGCGGGAGGGGGCGCCCCACGGCCAGCCCCAGGAGAGAGCAGCTGGAGAGAGCAGCTGGAGAGAGCAGCTCTGGCCCAGGGTCCCAGCCACGGCCCTAAAACTGCCTCCGACTGTCCATGGTGAGGAAGCGTGACAGCAAGGAGGTCGATGTGTGCTGAAGGGTCTAAGCTGGACCCTCATGCCCCCGCGTCAGGGGTAGTCACCGCTTTCTCTGAAGTTCAAGGGCTTTCCCGGAGGAAAAGCCGGGTGACTGCCCCAAAAGGTGGAGGTTCCCAGGGAAGGGTGTTGGTGTCTCTACTATGTGCCGTCACTGAACTGCTCTGAGATAGTTTTAAAAATGTGGGCGGAAGTCATGCTTAGTAACCCCTTGCCTCCACACCGTTGTTTTTCAAAAAAGACGAAGTTTCTGCATTATGTTTATAAAAACAGAACTAAGAACAAAACTTGTGTTTATGTGAACACTCTCAACAGCAGTCTTTTCCCAAGCAATTAAACAAGTGCAGTGTCTCCATCTCTGGTTGAGAAAATGACCCTTGAGAAAGAACATAGTGGGGCCTCCCTGTGGTGCAAGGGTGTTGCGTCGCAGTGCTGTGAGCATCTGCAGCATCCCCAGCCAGGCAAGGGACCCACAGGGTGCAGCAGACCTCCCCTGCCTCGCCCGCTATTCCCCTCAGCAGTGTGTTTCAGTCCATCTGTCTGTTCTGCTCCCCGCTCTGTCTCTGGTGACTCCTCTCACTCCCCCTCCCCCGGGCCCATACCCCAGCATATTATGTATGCATAAATAAGTCTTTGGCAAAAAAGGAAGAAGAAAGAAAGAGCATCGTGATACGCTGTAACAAGCACGCAAGTTTGTGTTTAAAAATACCCCGTGCTCTGAAATTCTCCTGGGTGCTTAGCCAGTTACTTTTGCGAGGACGCAGTGTTTGTCCCCCATAACCCTGTGTTCTGGCCGGTGCGGCCTTCTCTCTGCCCAGGACGTGCTCATGGAGCTGCTGGAGCAGTGCGCGGACGGGCTCTGGAAGGCTGAGCGCTACGAGCTGATCGCTGACATCTACAAGCTCATCATCCCCATTTACGAGAAGAGGAGGGACTTTGAGGTACCGGGGGCCTTCTTCTCTCCCTGTTCGAAGGGACAGTGAAATGACACACACCCCAGACCTTCCTACCTGCAAAGAGAGCAAGGAGTGTCGGGGTCATTGGGGAGCCGTTGTCTCCAGCCTTCCACCCCCCAGAGCCATAGCACATTGCACATGGGGTCCCCGCTGTATGCAGCCCCCTCAGCCCGATAAGAGCTGGGAATTCGGTCCTGGGACAGAGAGGTTGTCCAGTTTCTTTTCACCTCTCACATGCAGTAGGAAGAAGCAATGCTGAAAGTGGCATCCTAAGAAGGTACCACCCCCGACACTTCACGATTTGCTTACGCAGGGTGGAAACCTGCTGGGTCCCCAGAGGCCAGGATGACCTTCGGGGGAGGAAGCGTGACCACACAGAGCTGATGGCTGCCAGCCCAGTTCTGCAGTCAATTTGCAGTCTTGATTTTTTTGAACGATCCAGGGGATTTTTGCCCATATGATCTCACGTAATTGTTATTGTAAAACACCAGTGAGAGGAAGTGGGTTCTGTTCTGCCTTCCAGAGGCTGGCTCACCTGTATGACACCCTGCACCGGGCCTACAGCAAGGTGACCGAGGTCATGCACTCAGGCCGCAGGCTCCTGGGCACGTACTTCCGAGTGGCCTTCTTCGGACAGGTGAGCCCCCTCTGGCCTGTCGCTTGTCCCAGGCCTTTTTTTTATATATAGTTTTTAAACTATAAAGGTTGTATTTTGTCAAGTTTCTGTCCTCTAGAAATGCTAGTTTGATGAATTTGTCATTTTTCGTATGATTCTGATCTTCCTCAGTAGTAAACTTTCTGCTTTTTTTCTTTCTTCCTGTCTTTTCTTTGTTCCTTTCTTAAGGCAGCGGTAAGTTCTCCCTCCATAAGACACTCTCAGTGGCCTCTTTGGTCCTTCACTGTGTTGGCAAGTTTCCTTTCCAAGTTGTATGTATATTTGTCCAGTCATTACCAACTCCAAAAAATTAACATTCTATTATTCCATTTACAGAAATAAATCATCTTTTTTTTATACATCTAGACTGCATGCGTTAAACCAATATTAAGACTTTCTGGTTTTCTTTGTCCCTGTGCATCGTTACATTTTGTAATATAGTAGCTCCACAAGTTCATTTTCCATTGTAATACTTCAGAAACCCTCCACGATGGGTCCATTTACGTTTAACTGAAAGTTTAACCTCCAAGTCTCTAGCAAGATTAGATGGTATCAATTATAATCCATTTACTGAGCGTGTGTGGTTTTCTGTGAGCATTATATAACCTTCAATTTATTCTGTTATTGTCTTTTATAACTTTATAGCAATACCAGTTTACAGACAGTGAAACAGATGTGGAGGTAATTACAGTAAATGCTTAAAAAGCAAGTAATATAGTAAAATGACTGCATTTAAACTCCTAGTTTGATGTGGGTGTTTTTTATTTCATGTTAGCCTGCATTTTTAGATATGTTTTTGTACTGTTTTCTTTCTTTTTCGGTGAGAGACATTTTTAAATTTATTTCAAATATTAACCCAAATCTGAACTTTTAAATTGTCAAGCTTTTTCACTTCCCATGCAATTGGAAGCCTTGTTGAATTTCAGACATGATTGCTTCTAAAACAAATGCTGACTGGTGACAAAATATTTTCTGATATTTTGCTGTTTTTCTCATCAGCAAAGCAAAGTAGAATGTACCCAAACATTACATAACTTTCACTGAACTCACTCCAGACCTGGATGCTTCGGTTTATGCTGTAAAATCCTGTGTAAATGGGAGTGGTCAGGAGGGACAGGCCTGAATTTCTGAGACCTGCCTAAAGCTGGCTGCTGAGTCCTGTTATAAGTTTTACTTCTTGGGAATGTGAAATAGGCTTGAATTCATTTCACTCAACACTTAATGACAGCATTCTTGAATGAGTTTGCAATTTTGTGTTTTTTCTTTATCTTTGCACCCAGACATCCCATTATTATCATTTTCCTTTCTATTTGGAAAGCCTGTTTAAGTAGGATTTTATTTTAGAATCATTCCCCTTTTTTAACCCTTATAATAAAAGAATCCTTCCTGGTAGTTAGCCTTGTGCTTAGGTTTGAGTATACCTCTAATTGTGCTTTATGTCACAGGGATTCTTTGAAGATGAAGATGGGAAGGAGTATATTTACAAAGAACCCAAACTCACGCCTCTGTCAGAAATTTCTCAGAGACTCCTTAAACTTTACTCAGCTAAATTTGGTTCTGAAAATGTCAAAATGATACAGGATTCTGGCAAGGTATGACTATGTTTGGAAATGCTTCATAGTAGTATGATACTGTTTTGATTATATATAAATGTAAATATATATAGGTATATGTATGTAGCTACGATAGATAAACATAACATATAGAGAGAGAAATATTAAGAGTGGTTGATCTTGAATGGTATATTTTTTTTCTTCTCAGTCTTTTCAAGATGTCCTTCATTTAACCCATCTTTATTTCATTATTTTAAAAAATATATTCTTTTACAAAATAATTAACATCTGACAGGGTAGTTGTTAGTTCAGATAATTATGAACTCTGTAGAAGCAGGGTCTGTGCTTTTCTTGCCACACTTTTCCCTGACAACATAGCCCACCTCCTGGCTATTTCTTGAATTGCCATATATAACCTGGCTGTGGCTGGGTGTCTAGACCATTGGACAGACAGACCCAGGAGCTTTCCCCTGGGTGCACATCAGTAGGAGTTAGGTCTGCTTGTATGTAGAGAGGCCATGGGCCTGCACGTTTTCCATATATGTGTCTGTCACATTATCATCAGAACATCCAGCAAGTTGGGTCTCCCTTCACAAAAGTCAAGCCAAGACAGAGCTCCTGTGTTAAAATTTCCCCTCTGCTTCAATTTCCCGCAGTGAAAAGTTCTACCTCTTTCAACGTTCATCATTTTGGAGGATCTTTCTTCCTTTTCTCTCTTCAGCTCTCCTTTGGCATACCCACCATCTGGAGTCTCTTTCCTGGGGCCTCTTTGTTTTCTCCAGAGAATAATTGTCCAGTTTTTAAGAAGGAAGGGGCTAAAGGTCTGACCCTTTGGTTCTGGTTGCAGGAGACTAGCCAGGGCTGAAGGAACCACGCCAGGCTGCAGCCTCCCTCTGCGCACCTGTGTTCAGCTCTGTACTTTGCCCCTGTTTTCTGCTGAGACTAGTGAATCCCCTTCTCCAGGAAACAATCTCTGCTCCGCTAGGGGTGGGTACTCAGGCCCAGGGAGACTTTGTGCCCTCGTGTCCGCCCCCCACTCTCCGAGACCCTAGTGCTGGTACTCGAAGGAGATCGGGGTATCAGACAACTTGTATAACAGAAATCCATCTGGGTGTCTTGTAAGTCACAGAAGTGTACTTCTCCTGGTCCTGGAAGCTGCGACGTCCTAGATCAGGGTGCCGGCAGATTTGCTGTCTGGTGAGGTCCTCCCTGCTGATTCATAGGCAGCTGTCATCTCGCTGTCCTCACATGGGGAAGTGTGCCAGCTTGCCCTGTGGGGTCCCTTTCATAGGGACACTGATCCCATTCATGACCTAGTCACCTCCATCACTTAATACCAACCCCTTAGGGGTTAAGATTTGAACACATGAATTTGGGGACACAGGCATTCAGTGTAGAGCTCCAGGCTTCTGAGGGATGACTCATTAACTTGTTCCCTTCTCCGTGGGAGCCTGGGAGGGAGCCGTCTCCTCCGCCACCCCAGGTGGTACACCTCCATGCACCTGCCTTGCAGAAACCCATGAAAATCTCCCACTCACTGCTATCTTCTGTCCTCTTCCTGGTCCTTTCCAATTAGTTCCAGATGTCATTTGAACACAGTTAAATGGTTGTAAAACTTGAAAACAGTTTTACTTTCCCAAGCCAAACTACTCAGTCAATTTGACTGAAACTAAAACCATTGTCTGAGTCAAGTTGTGGCTTTGACATCATAACCTTCTGTCAAGGCTTTCATCCGTTCTTCTTCCCACTTTAATATGTGGCCCTTGCTGTTAGCAGCTGAGTTACCAGACCTTCTCTCCTCCCAGGCTGTTTACCAATTCTCTTCCGTCTGCTGAGACATACTTACAACTTGGGAAATCAAGATAAGGGAAATACCACTGAAAAGTGGGCAAAAATGTTTATGTCCGCTGCTTTTAAGTTGCTGTTGTTAAAGTAGAAATAATAACCTTTTGACTTCATGTACTTTTTTAACTTCCAATGTTGTTATTTTTACATCTGGTTTTTGCTTTTCTTCCAAAGCATCTGTTAAGAGCGATGCATCATCATGTGAGACCCCCTTGTCCTCACTTGTTTTCCCCACTTCATATGGTCTCCTGTCAGGCGTTTGTCCATGTCTCTTCCTGTTCCTCTAGAAGCTTCAATACAATCACATGCACAAAATTGATTTGTCTCCCTAATAAGTTAGCTCTTGTTTCTATGTAGGAAATGCCTGTTTAATTTCCTATCATGTTATAAAGGTTGCAGCTACTTCTCATTCTAGCATTACAATTTTAAAATCATTTATGTGCTGAATTAATAAGGAACTAAACTTCTAGTTAGATTAATGTTAAATCATATATATCTGTTGACATCTAATCTCTCTATAGGTTAATTATAATTTAGGGGTCCAGATTTTAAACATTATTACTAAAATAAATGTTTTTCTCTCTAAGCCCAAATATGTGAAAATACAACTTGAGAAACAATCAAAAAAATCCAGAAAGTTTAAACAAGAAAATTAGTATAATGTCTTCTAAAAAATCCAATGTTATGGGGGGAAATGAGGAATTCTACATTAAGCAAGACGTAACACCTAACTGTAAGATGTGACCACTGATTAGATTCTGGTTCCAGCACAAACTTCCGTCAGTAACCTGGGGACACAAAGACTCTAATGATCAGGTGCTGGCGGTGGGGGGCAGTTGCTGTTCATTTTGTTAGGTTTGAGGACGTGTTGTGGTCATGAGGATACTGTCCTCACTTCGAGGAGATGCTGACGCTTCTCGGCCTTTTGGCTACGATCAAGTGTAGTATTTAGGAGACGCTGGCTCCATGTCGGTTCAACCACAACAAAGTCTCTATGCCTGTGTATATACATTGTGTGTGTAGCTAACGGGTATATGTACACAACACATGTACTTATGTGCATGTGTGTAACTGACACGTGTATACTTAGGGGTATATGCAAAACAAATGCAGCAAGATGTTAATGATTGTTCTAAATCGCAGATGTGTATGTGTTCATTTTGCTGTTTTTTCCAACTTTTCTGAAAAATTTTGAACTTTATTAAAATGGACCCAAAAGTACAGCTTGGGTGTGGTTGGAGAGAGTCCTTCAGGGACAACCCACTGCTCTTCCTATGTTCATTTAAAGGTCAACCCCAAGGATCTGGATTCCAAGTATGCGTATATCCAGGTGACTCACGTGACCCCATTCTTTGATGAAAAAGAACTGCAAGACAGGAAAACAGAGTTTGAAAGATGCCATAACATCCGCCGGTTCATGTTCGAGATGCCCTTCACTCAGACCGGCAAGCGGCAGGGCGGGGTGGAGGAGCAGTGCAAGCGGAGGACCATCCTCACAGGTGCGCGGCCGGGAGGGCGCCAGGTGGGCTGGGGTGACGGTGCGCCGGTGTGCAGTCTCGGGAGAAACTGACCGAGAGCCAGGCGCTGCTCTTGAAGACTTCTAAATCTTTGTGCAGAAGCTGATGGCTCTGCGGGTGAGGTGCAAAGTTTATCTGGCGTTGTGTTTGACTACGTGTTGATTCGTTGTAGTGATGTGCAAATTGAAATCGTTCTACGTTTTATTAGAGGAAAAAAAGAATCACATCTAGACATCAGCCTGGACACTGAGATCTGGAGTTCTCTAGAAGCTTCCAGACAGGAAGGGCCCTCTGAGATTAATTAACTGTCCCCACACATCTGTTTTCCTTCTGCCTTTACCCAGTGCTTGCTCTTGAGCACTCCTGGCGTTTGCGTTCTCATCCTACAAAGATGTCTTATGTCTCGTGTCCGAGGCGCAGTGAAAACAGAGTCACTTCCCAGTTTCTCTTCTATGATGTGATTCAAAGCCCCTCCTTGGAGACTGGGCCTGGTGCCAGCAGATGGGTTTGCAGACCCGTTTCCTGGTGACGCTCTCGTCACCCCCGCTTGTGACTTCCGTCTGGGTGTCTGTTTACACTTCTTCCATCTGCCAGAAGTCCATGTCCTGTGTAAGGTCACTTGGGCTTTTTCAGACCTGGTGGGACCAGTGCCCCTCTCGCCCCTGCATGGGTGGGTACACGCACCTCCAGCCCGTTTACCCCACAGGGACGCCCCACGTGTGACCAGGTGCCTGGCCGTGGTCCATTCCCGGGAAGAGACCCCGCGCACCTGTCACACAGACCCGCTCAGAGACTGTGGCCCACTGTCCACAGGCCGGGAGGCCGGACCCCTTCCTTGTCCCTGAGAGCGGCCAGCGGCCTCTGCCTGAGCACCTCCAGCCTCGGCGGCCTTGACCCCAGTGCGCCCCCAGGCCAACCCATCTCAGTCGGTGCTTCACGACGTTGCACCCCCGACACACAGTCTCTGCTCGGGGAGAGTCTTACTCTTGGGGGACGGGTTGGCTCATCCTTCTTTCTGGGTCAGCACATGACTGGGGAACCTAGAAGAAAAAACACTTTGCTGACCTTAAGAAAAACTAACGGGCATGGAATTGGGGCGGGGCGGGGCGGGGACACCGTGTGGAGGGGCCCGTGGCCTGTGGTGGAGCTCGTGTTGGGCGGGCATCGGGTGGGGTGGCCTGTGCTCTGAATTTCATCAGTGTTGTCCACCAGTGTCAGCAAAGGAAAAAGAAAGAACTGAAAGTCAGTGAGGAGACCTGTCCAGAAAGCCCGGCTGCCCCCAGACTTAGTGCATTGAGCTGTGAGGGGCCACAGGCAGACCTTGGCCATGCCCACTTTCCTGGCGTGAGCTTAAGAGGGCGCTGGGCTAGAGTGGCTGTTGCCGGCTCCCATCTGGGCAAAACCAGGAGACGTTCTGAAGAGACAGTGTAGTCGGGTATTTGAAAATCCACCTATATTCTTTGGAAAACAGAGTTCCTACTCCCACTTTAATAATGGTGAAGTAACTAGTAGGGCACAAACAGTGTTGTTCTTGGAGACAGCAGCCTCTCCCCCTAAGGGAAATGAATTGTTTTTCTAATGCACACAAATTCTTATTAAGCAAGATAACTGCATTTCTAGGTGGAGTCATTTTATGAGAATGGCTGTTTATCTCCACAGCTGTGGACCTTAAATCAGTGCTTTTATCAGAGGTTGTTCTGGGTCAGCAGCGGCATCACCTGGGAACTTGTTAGAGATGCAAAGTCCCAGCCTCGCCCATCTGCACTGAATCAGAGCTGGGGATGGTGCCTGCTGGGTGGCTAACCAGGGATTCTGATGCCGCTTTGCTTTAAACCTAGCTCCCTGGTGAGTCAAGGTCAGAATTTTTCATTAGGATTCTTCCTCTTAGGTAGTAATGTGGGTTTATAATTGGGCGTTTTCTCTGGCCAGGTTTGCTTTGGGGTTATGGTTTGCTGTTTTGCCACAGAACTGTTCAGTTAGATAAAGGATGTGAGCAAAGAGCCCCCCTAGTGGCACAAGGGGTTGAGCACCCCACTGTGGGGCTTCCACAGCCACTGCAGTGCTGAGTTCTATCCCTGGCCAGGGAGAGGACCCCCATGGCGCAGCAGACCTCTCCTGCCTCACCTGCTGCTCCCCTCAGCAGTGTGTTTCAGTCAGTCTGCCTGTTCTGCTCCCTGCTCTGTCTCTGGTGAATCTTCTCACCTCCCCACCCCCGCATCTCTGGCCTGTTCCACAGCTCCTGTATGCATAAACAAAATCTTTTTTAAAAGCATGTGAGCAAAGCTCTAGACCTGCCAGAACAGAGGGACAGAGTACCTCTTCAGACCTGTGCAGGGCCCACACGTGCTGAGGCCGGGAGGGGCTGGCCCTTCCACTCTTAGTTCTTCTGGACGGTGGCGGAGTCAAGTTAGCTTGGGGGAAAAACCAATTTAATTACATACTCGGGGGGAATCTACACGGACATGAGATTCCAAAGCCAGGGCAATGGGGGTACATATGTTACTGTGGAATATAGACAAAGGGGGTACAGGTCTGGGCTTCCACCAGAAGGAAGGCAGTGCACTGGGAGAAAACATCAGATGTTTGGCAAACCAGTTTGCTGGGCTGCGCCGAAGACAATGGGACGGAAAGGAATTTGACAAGCAGCTCCAGCACACCACGCTCCTGCCCCCTGCCGAGAACTCCCAGGGGTCCCTCTTCCTGGAACAGGTGCCTGGCTCGGGTCTCTTCGCTGGTTAAGGGAGCAGTCAAAGGCTCTGTCTGAGTTTTCAGGCCTTCATTGCCTTTGGCTTAAACAATCCCACGGCACCTTCGGGGAGGCCCGTTCTGAACCCCTTCACCACCCTGCATGGCTGCGAGGCTGAGGAGGCACGGGCGGTGCAGAGCCTGGGCGCTCCTTCCTGTGTGACCCGGGCAGACCGCCTGACCTCTGTGCCTGGGTTTCTGCACCTGTAACGTGATAGCACCACTGCCCAGCCCGTGCTCCAGAATTGTCTGAGTTATACCCAGGAAGGGAAAGAAGGAGCTCCGTTTTGCTGACTCTCACCCTCCATCGCACTCCTTGACCCTGAGATGGATGATGAGCAGGGCGAGATTATAGTCCAAGAAACACACAAACAGGGGCGCGGTGTTGCCCTGAAAGTTCAGATGGAAAAAGTCAGTTACTGGGTGGCATAAAGATGAGAGAAGAGATTATAAAAGTGCTGCTAAGATATGTCAGCCCTCTACCAGCCTTGAGTTTAAGACACCGGGAGGATATTCCAGGGACTTTGAACTTGAGAGTTTGCCCTGGTGTTTTTCTCTGCTCAGATTCCACCTCCACTGCTAGCTTCAGGCCTGACCTTTGGCCTTCTGAGCTGTGGGGGTACCCCAACCCTCCCTGCCCTCTGAACCTGATAAAGACCTACTCTTCCTGCCTGGGGCAGTGGACAGCAGTTGTGGGGCCATTCGAAACCCTCTTCTCACCTCCCGGCCCGTCGGTGCCGCCCTCCTGAGGGTTGCTGCACCTGCCTCCTCCGCTGGCCTCTCCTGGAACTCCCGCCTGGCGCGCCTTCCTCGTCGCTGCTCCCGGGTCTCCCAGGCATGCCCAGATGCCCCTCAGTGGGGACGGCCCTGGCCCCCGTGGTTCCTCAGCAGACCCTGCCGCCTGGCAGGGCGTCTGCCCGTCTAGCACCTCGTCTCTGCCCGTCTCTCCCGAGGCCGCAGGTCCCTCTGCGGGCGTCGAGCGTGTGACGTGTGGCTCCCTCGGTTGTCACCTTGTCTGTCCTTGCCGAGGCCTTTTGCTCCCCCTCTGCCGGCGGGCGGTGACGTGTTCTCCCACTTGCCCAGCTCTCCGGAGCACGAGCCATGCCCCGCTTCGCTCCCTCACAGAGCCCCCGGCCCTTCCAGACACAGCAGTGGGCGTGGGGTGCAAGTTCCTGGCGGTGACGCGTGTTCCGACGGGAGCTCACACGGGAGCTGAGGGGCCGGGCATGTGAACGGGAGGGGGAGGTGGCAGTTTCTGTGGGGTGGCTGGGCCACCTCGCCTAGTCCAGACGTGAGTGAGGCAGGGGCTGGAGAGGCAGACAGTGGGTCGCCACCCCACAGGGTCAGGTGTGGCCTGAGCACGCCCGCGCCGCGCAGGAGCTGCTGGACGTCAGCCAAGACCTGCGAGGCTGCGAAGGCATCCAGAGAATGCCGACTGTTTGGGCCGGAACTCGGTGCCTGGAGTCTGGGGAGCTTCTGTCCTCGCTTAAGTCCTTCTGCCTCCCTAACCAAAGAAGGGAAGTAGTCGGGAAGGCCCCACCCAGTTGCAGGCTTGCACGGGAGCAGCTTTGCCTTAAGAATCTCAGCTTCACTCCACAAGTACATCTGTATATGAAGTCTCCCCTCTCTCCTCAAACCTCGAGTCCCATAATAGAAGGGCGTGATTGGCTCCATTATTCCTTAGGATTTGCAATCATGTAAATTCTCCACGTGTGCTTTGAAAGGATTCTTTTTCCTTTGCTAATTCACTTAATACTGTTTTATTAGTTGTCTAGTCCAAGAAGAACTCGGGTACAGAATAATTTCCTTTGTATCCCAATGGGCAGAGACCAAGGGGGTGCGGGTGGGGGCCCCTGTCCAGAGCACTCAGGGAACAACCAGTCAGCCAGGCCTGTGTGGCTGGAGTTGAGTGCGCCCGAGAAAGGGGAGACGAGGCCAGACGTAGCGGCGGCCGGCCGGTAGGGAGACCACCTCACAGGGCCTGGCAGACACGGCTCTCGCTGAGGGCCCGAGGTCATGTTCTCTGCCTCTCCCAGGCTCTGGTTACTGTCGCAAGAGGCTGAGTACTGGGGCTACCTTCCGTGGACACCCCACAAACATCACACTGAAATCCTGGTGCAGCCACACGTGGTCATCAAAATGCCTATGAAGGCTCTGGCGCGTTGGCCTGCTGTGGCCCACACCTGGGAGCTCCTGGTGCCCCTCCATGGGCCCAGGGTGGGCTGTACCCAGGGTCTTGACAGTCCAGCTGGCCGGTGGCCACCTCCCACCCTCTGGCTGGGAAGCAGCAAGGCCGGTTCCTCTTGCGCTGTCCGCGGAGCTGTGGGTCTTCTTATAAATGCTAAGTCCTGGGTTGGTCGAACTGCAGCTGAAAGCTGTGCCTGCAAGAACACAGAAGTCAGACACGGAGCCTTGGCCTTTGCTGGCTCGAACGTGCAGAGGCCAGAGCAGGCCAGGAGGTGGGCCGCGGAGGGCGAGTCTCCAGCTTCCAGAGGTTCTGGTTGGTCCCTTGGGACCCGTGTTGCTCTGGGAGCTGGTCTTGGTGTTTTGCGATGAGCCCGTTTGGAGGGAACCTTCCCAGCCACCTGCTGAGCAGTCACGAATGCAGATGCGACCCTCCAGCCTTGCGTCTGCTTGCCGAAAAATAAAGTAAGCGTTTAAGCACGTACTACCTGTCTGTCGGTAAACACGCGTTAATGAGAATATTACAGGCCTGTGAGTGTGAAGCAGACCCAAATTAGAACTGTTGCGCTGTTCATTTTTAAAAGTCTTTGGTATTGATGAGTTCAGGTTTCTCTTGGTGATAAGTCAGAACAACATTGATTAGATTTTACTTGCTGTTTCTCATCGCTTCTCTGATTTCCGTACACGTAAGCACGTGATTCAAAGCTGTTCAATGAGAAAAATGAATTTCTCAAGGATGTTTGTACGGGACTACCTTCTGGCCCCAATCGGTGATGTGACAGCTCGAGACGCTTTAGTTTCTTCAGTATGTCCACATCTGTCTTGCACCGGCTAGTCCTTTCACATCACAACCTCCGAGGAAAGCAGGGCACCCGTAGGTGGGGAGCAGAGGGTGGGAAGTGATCTCTTCCAAGACGTGAGTCAGACCTGAGCACTTCGCAGGGCCCAGCTCCTGGCCAAGGTCTCCGCCTGCCGCCGGCACACCCTGCCCGGGAGGTCGGTGCGCTGGCTCCAGAAGGCTTTGGCGTCTGCAGCTGCACAGGGGCAGTGGGGCTTCTGAATAAACAAAGACCGGTGCGAACCGGACTGACGCTGGCCCATTCCTCCGCAGCTATCCACTGTTTCCCGTACGTGAAGAAGAGGATCCCCGTCATGTACCAGCACCACACCGACCTGAACCCCATCGAGGTGGCCATCGACGAGATGAGCAAGAAGGTGGCTGAACTGCGGCAGCTGTGCTCCTCGGCCGAGGTGGACATGATCAAGCTCCAGCTCAAGCTGCAGGGCAGCGTGAGCGTGCAGGTGAGCCGACGGCCTCGCCACCCGGCTTCCCGAGTCTGCCATTGCCCTGGCACCAGCGGGGCGCAGCCGAGCGGCCCACCCACCCCACTGTCCCTGGGGGCCACCTGGGGCAGGACACAGGTCGCAGGCCCCCTGCTGCTCGGGGACTTGGGCAGTCCTGGGTACCTGCTCGAAGCATCGAGCCTTGTAACTGGAGAGCCGTGCGAAAGCTGTCGGTTTTCTGCCTCCTGTGAGAGGTGTACCTGAGGAGGCACCTCGGGCTTCACTCTTCATACGGTGCTTTGATCCACAAAAATCTTTACTTTGTGTTTGTTGTTCACCCTTTATCACGCTGCAGCTTAGTTGTTGAACAAATGCTTCGGTGAGCCCGCGCGTGCACAGGGTGGAGACTGTTAGGTTCGCTGGCGGGGCTTTTCTCCTTTGTTCTCCTTGGCTTCAAATTCCTCACTTGAATATTACCCAGAGGGTCAGTTTTTCCCTTTACTGGCAGCTTTTCTGTGTCCTCCGTCAGAAATCTGCTCTCACGTCTGTTTCAGAGACATTTTGCTATATTTTCTTAAATTTCTTACGTGGCTTCTTAAGAAGCCGGTGAAGGTCAGTTCCCCTCCCTCCAGAAACCAGAATTCCTCTCGACTTACTGATGCTTTTAAGTGCGTGTCAGTAACTCTAGCACGCCTTTCACGTATATGTTTACATGCGTGTATACATTTTCACATGTCGATCCTGCACGCCTTTGCGCACACTCGAAGGTACGTGTGCCTGTGCCAGGCACTTCCCCTTGCCGCAGAGGCGTGCGTTAGAAGAGCACGTGTAGATGCACAGACGGTGGCGTTTCCTTGGCTCGTTTTCTGCCGTCGGTTTTTGTGCCTTTCGTTAGATCCACTCGGAGTCATCGGCTAACATTTGCCTAAATGTCACTCACCACTGAAGGGTTTACACGATGTTTTCAGCTTCTTTATGATCCAAAAGACGGCTGTGCCGAAATAAGTTATCGAGGGAATGTCATAGATGTTCTGGCAACGTGAGTGATTACTTAACGAGGCCAGAGGCCGTGAGTTCTGCAGCTAGAAGCAAGGCCAATCAGAGACTGGGAACTTACAGCCTCCAGAGAGAGTCGATGTTGGGGTGTGGGCACCCAGGAAGGGTGGGGCTAGGCAGGTGGGGCTTCTAAAGGGCAAAATGTGCCCGGCCGTTTGACAGCCACCTTAGAGTTTCACAAATGCCCAATCATCTTAAAAAGCAAAGAATTCCTTGATGAGATGAGATTACGTGAGCTCACCCAGTAACAACTTTAGAGCCAGCGCAAAGTCACTTAATCAGTTTATTTGGGTATTTCTATAATTCCTCCACCAAGAACCTTCCTGGGATTTCTCCATAGTTGATGGGGTCATCTTTGTCCTTGGGGTAGGGGGTCCCCAGCTTTCCTCTCTGTATCTTAAAATTGAAGGTCGGTCACTGGCTGGCCCTCGGGTGTCAGCTCTCACCCCTGTGACCTCTGGCCTCTGGCGTGGACTCTCACACCCTGCCCTGCCCTGCCCTGCGCACTGTGGATCAGAAACAGCCATCTCTGCGCCCGCTGTGACAGCCGAGGAGCCTCCCTGTCTCCTCCCAAGCCCACCAGATCTCCGGGAAAAACTGCATAATCCCACAGTCCTATTCCTCCCCCAGCCTGTCTCAAGTGCCTGGAGCTTTTGCCTTGCCGGGCCCCGTCTGCCCTTCTTTCTCTCTGCTTTCCCACATTTCCTGCCTTACCCAACATCAGAGACCTCTCCTTGGCTAGGTGGGAAGAGGGCTGTGGGGCCTTGGCTCTCCCCCATCTTTGGCCTTGCAACCAACTCAGAGGGTAATGTCATTTGAGGCAGAAAACCAATGTGGACGCAGTCATCTCTACAACTCAGTGACGTGAACCCTTGGTTTTTAGAAGCTGCAGGGACGCTTGCTAAACCCAGCTAAACTTGGCTAAACACAGCAGATCGACCTCTTCGTTCAGTGTAGCGTGACAGACCCCAGAGGGAAGATGAGGGTTTGCTTTGCTTACTGGCTCTTTGACCTCAAGCAAGTCCTGATGTTTTCCAGGCATGGATTATTCCTACGTGTGACGGGCCAACCTCACAAGTGCCCAGGGGAGGCAGAGATGACCAGTCCATGCCGTATGACGCACAAGCTTTTCTTCTTGGGGTCATCAGCTCCTGGAGGCAGGAGCCGTGGCTCACTCACCATGATGGCATCTTTAGCACAGTCCACGAAACCTCCATCACCGGGACTGGCTGTTTCCTTCCTAATGTCCTTCCAACTCTTTGTTCTGCATCCAGGTCAACGCCGGTCCCCTTGCCTATGCCCGGGCTTTCTTAGATGACACGAACACGAAAAGATACCCCGACAACAAAGTGAAGTTGCTCAAAGAAGTTTTCAGGTAAAGCACGCAGGAAGGTCCTTTGTCAAGTATTAATCATTTGTTCGAGAAGAGATGGGACCAGCAGACTCACTGTTTGTCCTCGACGCTTCATTTCTCTCTCCCACGCCACTGCAGGCAGTTCGTCGAGGCCTGTGGCCAAGCCTTGGTCATCAATGAACGTCTGATTAAAGAAGACCAGCTGGAATATCAGGAGGAAATGAAGGCCAACTACAGGGAGATGGCAAAGGAGCTTTCTGAGATCATGCACGAGCAGGTAGGGCCGTGCCGGCTCTGGCAACCTACAGTCCTTATTTCTAGGGTGCATGCTTTTGTGGGGGTATCACGGTCCCCCTGTGGTGGCTTGGCCTTCTGACTTCCTGCCAGATTGTTGCCAGCTGAGCGCCGTGCTGTAGCCTTGGCGCTGCCCCGTCGGGCCCAGGCGGCCTGGGGCCGGCCAACCGCTCACTGCCTTGTTGCTATCTGACGTCATCCCAGCACAGCAGCACCCCCTTCTCGTCGCTACTTTTAGAGGCGACGCACTCCCTGGGTCCTGAGCTTCCCCACCTCAGTCCAGTCCAAAGGAACCAATGAACGGAAAACCTGAGACAAAAAAGAAACCCCCATACTTTGCCTAGGATCTGCTTGACGTCCCGATCCTTCGCAGGGGCAGGAGTTACCAGGAATGAAATATTCTTTGATATTCAGAAAAGAGGGTTGTCCAGCTGTTGGCTAGTTTCGCCGGCCTGCGTGGCCCAGAGCACTCCTGCTGGCGTCTCTTCTTGCTGGGCACGGTGGCGCCTGTGCTGACGGCAATGCTGGTGCCCCCTCCTGCGCCAAGTCCTGCCAGTAGGGCTGTCGGGCTCGGGCATCGGGGGGCAGGGAGCCGGCGGCTTTCAAGGAGCAGGTCACTCTCGGAGGTGTCCGTGCTCCAGCGCCCACGGCGGCGCTGCGGGGCCGCTGCTGGTCTTCGGGTCAGCGCTGCCGCGGGTGGCGCGCTGCTCTGCCTGCTCCCCGCGGCCTCGCTCGGTCCCGCAGAGGGGAAGCCAGGGCTCTTCGTGCCGTTGCATTATCAAGGGGTAATTCGCTGAATTTATGTTTCAGGAAACGAACTGAAATGCCCAAGCTTTAACGTGCATTTTTTTTCTCCTTTCCATGCTAACGTGTAGATGGAATGGTAATGTCATTCTTCTTAATTTTGCTTTACTAACTGACTCACGTAAAGTTATTCTGAGTCTGGCAGCTGGAGACATTAGCACGTTGGCCAGGCATGTGCAGAAGACATCAGCCTTCTTCTGGGCTGTTGGAAAAGTAGGAGAAAATCAAAATGATCAAAGCAATGAATGTGTGAATGATTAAGTAGAAAGGGAAGGAAGGTCTCGGGAACAGGTGCTCGGAGAAAGCTCGAGGTCTTTTCCGCGGGCCGAAAGACTCCTACAGAAGGGGCTTGGCCGGGTGTGCCAGCATTTGGCACAAGGGAAAAGCTAAAAGGAAGAAATTGTGGGCTGAGAATATTAGCAGCCGCCCAAATCGTGCGGACATCCCATGCAGTTCTGGACTCTCTGCTGCACCTTGACCTTGGCGTTATCTCAGCAACTGCAGATTGACTTCCTTTGACCCTTCCAGCAAAAAGGTTGTGGCCCGGAGTAGACTGGCTTTGGCTTTTGGTCCTCTGGTTTTCCAGGAGCCTCTGAGTTTGGTGTTGTCCTTCTGAGTTTTCTACCTGGCTGGAGGGCAAGTGTGGCCCCAGAGTTGCTCCCTGCACGTCTGAGTGTGAGAATGTCCTTGGTTGGGGCAGAGGCCACTGTCTGTCTGTCTGGGTGGAAATCTGTAAGGCCCTAAGGGGAGGCGGCAGTAGAGAAACATGCTCCCACCTCTTTTTTAAAGCCTTTCCCATGGGACAAGGCCAGGCTATGTCCCCCACATAGTATCTGCAAGATAGACTCAAAGCCACCTTGAGATGCAGTGAGTCTAGAAGTTTCTCCACTCACTAACTTACGAAAGAAACAAAACGTGTCCTTGACGTTCTCCTTATAATCCTGACCTGCAAATGGCACTTGCGGGAGGCACCGACGTAGTCCGTCTGCACACCTGGCCGGCACCACGCTGCTGGGACGCGCGGTGTGTGTTGCACAGAAGGCACCACCAGCGTGAGTAATGTGGTGCAGGGCCTTCCTCTTGCGTGGGTAACTTTGTGTTTCTGTGCCTCAAGATTTGCCCCCTGGAGGAGAAGACGAGTGTCCTCCCGAACTCCCTGCACATCTTCAATGCCATCAGTGGGACTCCGACCAGCACCATGGTCCACGGCATGACCAGCTCCTCCTCGGTCGTGTGACGTCACCTCATGGACCAGACGCAGGCGCTGCTCTGTCATTTGCAAACTCAGGTTGACTTCCAAAGCTAATCACTGTCTCGTGCAAGACACGGGGGAGACCGAGCACAAGACCGAGACGTCAAGGGGAACGGGAGAGGAAGGGAATAAAGAACTGTTATTTCGTAGCAGATTTTCTAGAAGAGTCCTAAGAGGGGCACATATTTTTTTAAGTCTCGCTGGCAATATTCAGATTTTTCATGATGTCTTAACAGAAGCATGTGGTGGACACTAAGGCTGGAGTTCAATTTTATTCTTCCTTACAGAGTAGTATTAAAATAAATGGCCTCAAGTCAACAGATGTTCTGGGATGTACATAGCAGGGATCGTAGCACTGAAATTGAGTCTGGGGTGATCTTTTGCCTCTAGGCTGAGCTGGAAAACCTTGAAAATATTTTTTTTCCTGTGGCACATTCAGGTTGAATACAAGAACTATTTTTGTGACTAGTTTTTGATGACCTAAGGGAACTGACCGTTGTAATTTTTGTACCAGTGAACCAGGAGGCAAAGCGCTTTTATACTCATTTACTTGCATTTAAAAATATATGAAAGTGGAAGAAACTTACATGAACTTATACTAGTCAAGCAGTTTAGAACCAAAGGCCTGTATTAATGAACAACTATGCTAAAACTTTTCAAGTAGTACAGTATATAGCGATGTACATAGAGTTTGTTAATACAGTCTTAGCACTCTGTACATATGTCTTACATTTCTACATTTTTAATACTGACATCAGCTTCTGCATTAAGTTTAATTGTGACGTGTGCTTAGTCTTTGCGACACACTTGACTCCACTGTTTTATTCTTGTACATAAACAAGTGCAATATGGAGATGTATACAGTCTTTGCTATGTTGGGTTTATAAACTGTTTTAAAATTTTCATTCTTTGCCAAAGTGGTAGAGTATGTAATTGGTTAGTCATAAATTCTGTGGTGAATAGTGGTATCCTTACAGCCTTCACCATGTTGTATTTTCTTTGGAGACATTAATTAAGTAATTTTATATTTGGGAAAATAAAGGTTTTTAATTTTATTTAACTGGAACCTCTGCCCTGCTGTAGTTAAACATTCTGTACCACAACTGTATTAAAAATAACATTGCTGATTTCCTGGTAGTGAATATTGGGTATTTATTGTTCAACTACCTTAAGAGGAGCAGGATATTGAAATACTTGGGGTGGGGGGTGAAATAACATGGTATATGAATTTGCTTTAAAATAGTTGAGGCTGGGCCTCCCTGGTGATGTGTGGGTTAAGCACCGCACTATGAAGCAAACCGCAGCCACTGCAACATGAGCTCAATCCCCGGGCAGGGAGCTGACCCACGTGGCGCAGCAGACCTCTCCTGCCTCACCCGCTGCTCCCCTCAGCAGTGTGTTTCAGTCAGTCTGCCTGTTCTGCTCCCTGCTCTGTCTCTGGTGAATCCTCTCACCTCCCTGCACTCTGGCCTGTACCCCAGCTCTTGTGTGCATAAATAAATCTTTTAAAAAAAAAATAATTGAGGCTGAGTGCAGGACACAGGATGGGCCCACTGCTGGTGATTGTTGAGGCTGAGGTCGGGTACCTGAGGGTCAGTGTCTCAGCCTTGTATAAGTGTCCACAATACAGGTCTCAACAGGCGGCCTCAGGGTCAATTCTGCCCAAAGACATGGACACTTCGTTGCACTGTGGCCTCACTCTGGATTTTTACCAGCTATGCCTGAATGCATCTAGATATCTCACTACCTTTGACCTCTCCACTTCTTCTAATCAGGACTTCCATCCTGACCATCTCCCTGGCTCATTTGGGAGGTTACGGCTCTGGGACAAGGTGACCTCTTAGACCAGCCACACACCAGCAGCCACGTGTGCACAGGCACCTAGGCCACACGATGTCACCAGCACTGAGCCCAGGCTAAGAGACAGCTCAGACTGCATGTGCTGGTCCTGGCTCTGGTAACGTGCCTGTGAGTCAGTCCCTTGTCACACACGCCCATGTGGCTCCAGTGATGGAAGGAAGAAGAATCTGCGCCAGGTATACAGTGGCTTGTTTTCCTGAAAGGCTTTACAGACTGTCTCTTCACAGTACCGGTTGAGGAAAGAAAATGGGATGCAGTGTACATCCCCAGTGCCCAGATGCCCAGAGGATGCTTGGTGTCCTTGAGACATTCTTCACGCGTCGACTATGAGACTGTCTTACAGATGGAGACAGTGTCACTGAGAGCAGATAGATGGTGACATGTGATGACAACTCACCAAGACTAGATCACCCCTCACTAGTCAATGCAGACTTGGGACTCGAGAAGGTTCTCCGTGAAGTTTTACCCCAAGTCTAACATTGTCAGCCCAGTCGATAAGCCTGGGTGGGAAAGTTGGTTTCCTTTGTCTCTGAGCTGGATCTTCTACTCATAAATGCCTCCCTTGGCCATACAATTCAAGTCACCATGTAGTGAGATAAATCAGTCTAGGAAAGGCTAACTTGATCTCTCATCATTACACACGAGCGTCATTTGTACAAATGCCACATCAGATAAGATAGACCAGCTCTTATTTACTACAACAGTGGCGGAAGGAGACATCTCTTCGTGGTAGCTACCTACCACTCATCCCGTATGAAACACATTCGTATCAGTTAAAAACCTAATTTTCTTTAGGTATAACATTTTAATTTCAGGGTAAAATGAGACGCTCAAATATTGGTTTATTGGAGAAAATTTTGCATTATGTTCACTTGATTGGTTGTCATGTAAGAGGTGCTGCGGGTGAGTGATGAACATAGCCGCCTTCCGTCTGATAGTCATGCATTACTGATACATAAAAAGAGTATGTTACATAGTTGTGTGTTTCTGAAATGTAATACTAAAGTATGCATTAAACCCAGTCAGTACAAGAATTAGAAGCAATTGAAACAATCTCTCCTACAAAAAAACAATCTTCACTGCTATTTTTCATCAAATTCTTTGTTTTCCATAGATCATACTTATTCTTTTTTTATTGAGGTCATATATATATCACATAAAACGTACCACTTGAGCGATGTTTAAGCATGCAGTTAGTGGCATTAAGTACATTCTCATTGGGCAGCCCTCACCACCACCTGCCGAACCTTTTCATCCTCCTAAACAGACGCTCCAAACCCGTCCAGTTCCCCCTTGGGAAAATTGCTTGTGAAGTAACTTTGGGATTAAAATTCTAATTAATATGTTATCAGGGATATTTGCTACCCAGGAACTACCTCAGAGGAGTCTATAGACACGGAGAAAGCTGCTGCAACTAGGGATACAGAATTGAAAAATAACTTGTGAATGACAAGACAAAACCATGGAGATTTGGTTAGCAATGTGAAGAGTTGCTCATTGAAGAAACTCTATTCAAAACAAAACATTTCATTTCCATCCACAGGGGAGCATTTGCATAAACTAGGGACAGCCACAGAGGAGCTATATAAAGGAATTAAGAATATCCCTGCACCCTGCAGTCCTCAAACTGTAAGTAAAAAGCACAAGATAGAGATGCATGAATGAATAATTGGTAGACACTGAGCTACCAATTATTTATAAAAGGAGGAGACAGATACAGAGATAATTTGTATACTTATTTTAGATGGAAGGGTTAAACCAAAAATAAAAAGCTTTAAGTTATGGGCAGAAAGAAAATGATATATAGGGAACAGTTAGAAGACAAACCTCTCCAAATATAGTTTGCTTTCTAGATTTGGCTTTGAATTACGTGATCATTACCATTATTACCATTAAATTTTTAATTACTAAAAGATTTAAAGCAATTTGAAGGAGATTAACATAACCATAAATTAAGTTGGTGACACATAAAACAGGAAGGACTTAAATATAGGAATTTCACTGTGTATCCCTGAGGACAAAAAGTAGCACCGAATGAATGATTGATAAAATCCTTTTCAGTAATTTGTTTGTGAAACTGGTGTTTTGTGAGGTTAGGTTGTTAATGAGACATCTGTGTGTTCATTGCTGGGAAAAATAGATGAGTAATTATGTTGATGTCATTGGGAACAATGTTTTTGACATAGGGAAAAGTTGCATTTATAAGACCAAAGAGATTAAAACTCTTTAGTTCTGAATTTTATATGGAAATACCAACTTGAACTCATGATATCTATCTCTTACACACACACCACACATTTTATGGCTTGGTTTACTTAATAGGCCCTAAAACAGTAATAGCTAGTGAGCACCCCAAGTACCCAATTGTGTTCTCTACATATCTTTCCTACCAAAAGGATCCAGAGCTCCCTAGAGGCTTAGGGCAGAAAATGTCTTAAGATGAGATTGTAGTATATTTTTAGACATCCAGGGGACTGGCAGAGACAACTAGAACCCCGCAATAAAGAATCTGAAGAAGCTCTTTCTGACTAGACATGAGATGAACATCAACAAGAATAGTCGTATCAGTGGATTGAAATTGCATCATTAGATTCATGAGTTTATGATGATGCTAGAAAGTAAAAGAAAAAGTAATTATTGAAGAAGTTAGTATTACTAGGAAAAGGAGGCACTAGTGATACAGTGACTGGTAGTGGAAATGCATCCCACCTTGTGAAGTAGTCTTTCCCAAAACGACCCCAGATCTGATTCTCTAAATCTAACTGCCAGTTCCCGGGAAATAAGGGGCACAGAGGAGCATGTAAAATGACACCGGGACAGGGGGAGGTGGGAATCCAATCAGCAAAACTCATCCTGGGGTAAGTTCTGAAGGACATAAAGCCTGGTTTCTTCAGTGAATAAATGTCAAGGAAAAGGAAGGTAGCATTGAAACACATTAAATGATTTCGGGTTCTCTTAATGCGGAATGTCTACTATAAGAAGTACATATCCTTTCCCTAGTTTCTACCACCACATACAACTAAAAGTCCCAGATGTCATCTACACACGAGAAGACTCTGAAAGGCAGGGTGAAGAAAGGTCAGCTAGGGAGCTTGGGAGCCGAAGAACAGGACAGTAATGAACACCCTGATTTCTGGCCTTAAATATTGAATACTTGGAGATGAAGAAGCTAGTAGCATGGAAACACCACTAATGAATGAACGCCAGACTGCCACTTTGGAAGGCAAGGCCCCAGTTAGCGTGGTGTCAGAGAAGGCCACGTGTGGGGCCAGGATTGTCATCCTTCCCCCCAAGTGAGGGTCTGCAGGGCTCCCAAACTTGACAGTGAAAACATGGTCCCCAAAAGGAAAAATTGGTAAATTGGATTTCATCAAAATGAAAACATTTGTCCTGAGAATACAAAGTGGAGAAAATATTTGCAAGCTGAGATAGCCAACAAAGGACTAGTATGTAGAATATACAAAGAACACTAAAGAGTCAACGGTTAAAAAAAAAAAATTGAACAATTTAATTAAAACGTGGGGAAAAGTCTTGACATTTCACTAGGGAGATGCCAGTGGCAATAAGCCCACGGGAAGGTGTTCAGCGTCCTTTCTGGACAATGAGAAATGGCTGCTCATCTGTCTGAAGGACAAAACAGGATAGGACCAGGTGCCAGGGGATGTGGCGAACAGAGCCCCTTGTAATGTGCTGGTGGGAATGCCAAATGGCACAGCTACTCTGCAGAGAGGTTTGGCAGTTTCCTAGAAGGCTGAGTCTGTAACTGCCCCAGGACCCAGAATGGCACTCTTGGGCATTCATCCCAGAGAAATGAAAACTTGTAGTCCCTCCAAGCCCTGTTTGTGAGTGTTTATAGTCACTTTGTAATATAATGGCCCAAAACGAGGAACCATCCAGATGCCCTTCAGCAGGTGAACAGGCAAACCAACCGCAGCCCATTCAGGCCACAGGATGCTTCTCAGCAATAAAAGAGAATGAACTGTTGATGTACACGAGACCCGTGTCTCCAGAGAATTATGCTGGGCAAAGGGGCCGGGTCCTGACAGTCACAGACAGTCTGCCCCCCCTTACATAGCATTCTTGAAATGGCAAACTTGGAGCCGGCAGAGCAGACTGATGGTTGCCAGGGATGAGAGAGAGAAGTGGCAGGCTGTAAAAGGCCAGTGGGAGAGACACCCAGGGCTGTGTCCTGTCTGGCCTGGCCTGGCCCCTGCCAGCCAAGCTCTGCTACAGCCCAGAGGGCCAGTGTTGCCTTTCATAGGGTTCTCTGAGCAGGACCGAAGGCAAGTGGCCAGGGTGCAGCTTTGGGAACAAAATCCTGTCAAATGTGTCCGTGAAGCTTAATGCTTTACTCAAGCTGGTCTCCTTGCGGGAGGAAGATTATGAAGCTCTTTCCCCGACTCAGTGTCCAGTCCTCTTGCTCAGAGCTGGAGGCACATCCCCAGCTTGCTGTCTGCCTTCACCCCATGGAGACAAGTCTGGAGGAGTCTCCCCATGAGCACAGATGTGTGTCTCTCATCCTCTTGGCTTACAACCATGACAGCAATTTCCTGGGACAGAGCTTGGAGCTGTCTTACTGACCACACTCAGGCATCTCTGGCCAGAGGGTCTACTGAGCCCCGTTCACGTCTCCACCAGCCCATAGGCCCAGAGGCCAAAGCTCTAGAGCGCTAGTATTGCATGATGTGTGTTGCTCAGTATGCACAGGACGCGACAGTCTCTTGATTACCTGTGATGGTAGACTGAACAGAGGCCCCAAAGGTCATCCAGGTGGCCCAGTGTCATCAGGTGCTTCACAAGAGGGAGACAAGGGCATGGAGGAGAAGATCACATGGTGACAGAAGCAGAGATGGTGCTGACTTACTAGTAAGATGGATGAGGGGGCCAGGAGCCAAGGAATGTGGGCAGCTTCTGGAAGCTGGATAAAGCAAGGAAACAAAGTATCTCCTGAGGACTCCAGAAGGACACAGCCCTGCCAACTCCTTAGGCAAGGGAAACTGAGTTTAGACTTAGGACTTCAAGAAGTGTGAGATAATAGCTGTGTTGTTTCAAGTCACTAAGGTTGTGGTGACTTGTTACAGCAACAGTGGGATACAGCAGTAATACACTTGGTGTTCCTTTAACTAGTACACAGTAGAAGCAGACTAGAAAATTATATGGGCTCTACTTTCAGAGATAATGAAGCTCCCTAAAGACACTTACTTGTTTATTCTCCCTGTTTGCTCATGGGGCCTCCCTGGCATAAAGATAGATTGTGCCATTTCTCAAAGCAGGATCTCCTCTGTTCCTGGATATCACCCCAATATTTAGAGATGACATCTGGTCTAGAAAGCTCCAGCACAGCCCTTATCAGCAGAAGTCAGGCAAGTTCCAGAGTTTGGACATCATCACCTCATTTCCGCAGGAACATTCCCCACTGCCCTCCCCCATGTTCATCTCCCTCTGACTGCCACCTGGACCTCAAGGTACTTTGTGATTTATTTTTTCTCATTCACAAGGGTAACAGCTACACCTTGAAGAAAAAACAAGCAGACCAAAGTGTATAAAGTAAAATAAAACCAGAAGTTCCCCCAAGGGCAGCCTCGTGGGCATTGATCTGCAGGTAGCCGTGTAGGCCCGCCATATGCAATTTGTGAGCCCTCACCATTCTTGTTAACTTTCACCCTGCTGTTTTCATCTCCCCTGATTTGGAAAGCCTCCCACAACAGTAAACAGAAAACTAAAGGAGCCTCTTACTGGCTGAATGATCTTCATTGGGCCGGACTACACCATTTTTTAAAACTTGTGTGAGTTCTTGGTATTCATAACCAACATTGAAAAAAAAAAGCATTCATCCTTCACAAGCATGTGTTTCCTGAGTGCCTGCCTTGCCAAGCACTCATTTCATTCCTTTTCATTCATTCATCTGTTCATTCATTCATTATTTTGGAGTTCAGCTGCTCGCCACCATCCTTATGCCTCCTTGTCCCTTTCCCCCTTCCCTCTTTTTTAATATCAGAGCCCTTGCTTTGTTTATGAATGTCCCAGGATTTTTGTAAGTATTTAACTTTGTCAAGTCACCTGCTATGCAAATGTCCAGTATTTGTCCTTGTCTGACTTGTTTTAGTGTACATCACCCCCTTGGTTTCTGTGCCTCTCCAGCCAGGGCTAGAGCATAGCATCTCCCACCTCAGGGTGGCATGTTAGACAGGGTCCACCAGGGCCAACAAAGAGGGTCCTTCTCTCCTTTGGAAGGAGCAAGAACCATGGTGAGAAGAGTTCCTTGAACACAGTGTCAGTTGAACTTTCTGGAATGTGGTCCCACAGGTTTAAATGGAGGTGGTGACACCTATATGTATCCCCAAAGAAGCACCTGCAACTTACCTATTGTATTCTCAGGGTTCTCCAGGTAACCAGTAAGGGGTGTGCGTGTGTGTGTGTGGAGAGACTTACAAGGGAGAGTTCACACAATGATAGTCCCACCATCTACAGGATGAGTCTTCAAGCAGGAGTCCAAAGAGCGGATGGGATAGTTCTTACCTGAGGGCACAGGAAAAGCCAATGTCTCATTTTAGGTTCAAGGACAGAAAAAAAGCTCATGTCCCAATGCAAAACTAGAAGGACTTTTCCTCCTCAGGGGAAGATCAGCCTTTTGTTCTGCTGAAGCTGTGCCCTGATTAGATGAGGCCCACCCATAGTGGGGAGGGCAATCTTCTCTACTCTGTCCTCTGTCCATGCATTTCATTGTTAATTTATCCAAAAGCACTGCAACAGGTACATCCATCATAGTATACGGCACCCTGTGGGCCAATTATGTTGACATATAAATTGAACTGTCACACCCACAAGCTGTGCTTTGTACAGGGAGCAAGGGTGAAGAAACGAGGCTGGATTGCTAAACCTTGGAAATTGGAGCGGCTCTGCCCCTGAATCAGGCCCCAAGTCACCTCTGGGATGTTGGCGCCACCAGGCACAGCAGAAGAGGGGAAAGGACTTCTTTCCTTTCTTGGACACAAGGCGTTGAGCTGATCTCTGAAAATGCTCAGTGGGGGTGGGGGAGGTGTGTCCCTCAGGGACACCCAGACACTGTCCAGGTCAAACTCTGTTCTTGGTGTGACTGGCCCATTGCTCAGAGGTAGAATAGGCCTGGCATCTCCTTGAAAAGCTGGTAATAATTACCGCCAAAGCCTCTTCCATCCAACTCCTCCCAGGTGGCACTGTCACTATTAATCTTCATAGCAATCCTATTATCTTGGAAGTGGTTTCACATGAAGAAACCCCAGAGCAATGGTAGAAATTGCAAAAGGCCTTGCGGCTGACGGCAGAGCTGGGGTTCTCAAGAATGTGGCCTGGGAGCCTGGTCAGCTGCTGGCTCAAGAAGGGTGGGTGCATCCTGGCTAACCCGGAAGCCCAGGAGCACCAAGCAGGAGGCCTCTGCAGACGGGTGCCCAAACCATGAGATGGAGACAAGCTCCACAGAATCGTATGCTGCAGTCCTGGCTCCAGTAACTCAGCGTGTGACCTTACCCGGCGGTGGGGTCTTTACAGAGGTGATAGAATTAAAATGCGGTCTTCAGAGTGGGCCCTAATCCAAGATGATGAGTGTCCTCATAAGAAGAGGAAATTTGGACACAGACATGCACAAAGGGATAGTAACTTGAAGACATGGAGAGAAGACAGACGTCTCTGAGCCTGGGAGAGAGGCCTGGACAGACCCATCCATCATGGCCCTCACCAAGAACCCACCTGCAGGCCCCTGGCCCGCCCGCCTCCGGGCTGTGAGACTGAGGGTCTGTGACGCCCCCAGTTTGGGGCTTGTTCCGGCATCCCAGGCAGACTCACCCAGCAAGACCTCAGCCCTGAGACGAGATGGAGCGAAGGCTTCCCAGCCACACGGGGCCTGCCCCGCCACTGAGGACCTGCAGTGGCGCAAGAGTTTGAACGAGAACAATGCTGCCAGGCAGGAGAGAAACAAGGACAGCAAGTGTGTGGAGGAACGAATCCTTGCTCTAAAACCAAGGTTGGGAAATGCTCACTGTCTACATCGGCTTCTACGATCTTGTTTGACTGGTTCTTGACACGTGTTTCCAGGAGCGGATGATGGGCCATGTGGGATGTCATGTGGTCAGCCTCTCTCTGGCATGGCAGAGGGGCCGTGTCCAGGAATAGGAGGCAAAGGGGTCCTTCCTGCCGCCCTCCCTGACCAGTGGCCCGAGAGCCACCCCGATGCCCCACGACTTAGCTTGGCACAGTGGAAGAAGCAATGAGTGAAGAGCTGGAAAAGTTGGGTTCTAGTACAGGAGTGCCACACATGGCGTCACACCGCCATCTCTGAGCATTAACTCTGCCATCCTTGAGAAAATTCCCTGTTCCTCCTATCAAACTTTTCTCTCAAATAAGATAGTTTGTTATTGGGACACTCCACCCACTTCACATACAGAATGTAAGGAATGTGTTACAAAGGCATTTAAAATAGAATCATCTAAACAAGCACAAAAGAACAAATATTAAGGAATGGAGGAAGGAGATGGTTGTATCTTATACCTTACAACATGGATTAAGCCTAAAATTTCATTCTGAGCATCCTGGCAGCCAAGAAAAAAAGTGTAACACTTTTAAAAACAGGAGAGAAAATCACTTTGCTATTTCACTTATTCTTTTAAACAATATACAATATTTATAGTGATTGTGTTTTTCCAATGTACAGATTCCAAGCATGAAAACCAGAACCCACCCAGGTTCTGAACTCAAAGTTCTTACCTTTCAAAATGTCTTGGATTTTCCAGACTTACTTAGTTTAGATTAGATTACCTTATTCCTGTAGGTCTCTTCCCAGTCTCAGTTTAATGTCCTAGGGAAACAAACATTTTTGAGAATAGCGTTTATTCTCTTCTCCTACTTGGGGAAGCAATCTTGCTCCCAGTAGGAAATGCATAATGTACTGAGAAACATAAATGAGAACCCAATCTCCATAGACCCCCTTGCTCCGTTCCTTCCGGAGAATGACCATCAATGCTTCCAGTGACTCCATTCCAGTACTTTCTCTGTGTCTTTTCAGTCTCCTAGTGTTTCTTGACCCACATATATTGGCTTGCCTCAATCATAGAAGTTTTTGCTGTGTAAACACCATGTATGAGCACCCGGAATGACCAGTTCATCAGCCTGTCTGAACTTGGAGCTCATTTCCTATAAAGATGAGCAGCCCGTCCTGGTGCCACCTGGGCCTCATCCTCACTGAGCACCGTTGGCAGCAGCTGCCTGCTCAGGGCTGAGGCGTAGACACCTCATCTCCCGGCTCCCAGCTCAACCAATGCCCGCTTCCGTGTGGGCCGTTTTGCAGGTGGTGAGAGACCCCGGCTAGTGGGAACCTGGCCCCACGCACTGCAGTTCTGTCACCCACAAGCCCCATCTTCTGGGTGAAATCTCTCTGGAAGGTGAGGGGCTCGGAGGAGGCCCTCATCAGCATCCAGAGCCCGCCTGACTGTCCTTATTTCACCTGGACAGGTGGGAGGTGCACACGGCAGTGCATGTCGTTTCAACACCCGCTCTGAGGCTGTCTGCTTGTCCACCTCTATGTGACTGTGTCACCTGCTGCGTCCCCTCTTCACAGAGCACTGACCGCTCCACGGAGGGAGACGGGTTGGAGGGGGTGGGAGAAGGCCTCTGGGCCTGAGCGGAGGAAGGGACTCCTCTGTGGCCCTGCGCGGGAGCCCACTGGCCCCAGGTGCCTGGTCACTGAGTGTGGAGGCCCAGGGCCCCTGCTCTGTGGCCCGTGGTGGCCCCCTTTCCATGGTCAGCTCCATCCTGCAGTCTCCTCTGAGGTCAGCTGCCCTGGCTGCTGCTGTGAAGAGCTGCTCGGCTCCCCTCTCTGTCGTCCACATGGCAGACGCCCCCGCCCCCGGCCACCGCGCATGGCCAGGGGTTCTGCCTGGACTTGGAGAGCGCCGCCCGAGAGGGAGCGTCCCCTTCGGCCTGTCGGGGGAGGCAGCGGCCATAGGAAGTCTTGGGTTGCTTTATCTCCACAGCCCGCTGAGGAAGTACAGCCCCTGTTTAACCCCGGGGGTGCTCTCCATGGGGTACAGGAAGGTGCCCCAGTTCTGACCACGCTCCCATGACCGGTCTACACTCTTCTGGCCAAGAGCGAGTCCTCCGGCAAAGCTCCGTGGAGGTGCCGGTCAGAGCTGTCGTGGGGACATGGACGCTGCGGGAGGGGCTCAGCCGCCCCCTGGGTGGCCACGACTCAGCCCCTTCTAGAATGACCCTATGCTGACGTCCACCCTCTGTGTGGCAGCTCCTAGGCTCTGCCTACCTGTCTGCTTGACGACTCCGGCTGGCAGTGGGCAAGGGTCCAGAACTCGACAGAAGCCTTCCCCAGCCACTGAGGCCTGGGGAGATGGCAGTGGAAATAGGACTTGATGAGCGTGGCTGTATTCTTCCCTTCTGAAGCCCGGCGACGGGACGCGCTGGAGAAAGGGGCCTTGGAAGGAACACAGGTCTGTGTCGAACACCAGCTCGGCCCCTTTCTAGCGAGAGGACCTCGGCGGTGACGCGCCACCCGGCCCTGCTGACCTCAGAGGGTCACCGCGAGGACCCGGGGCGCAAGGCAGAGCCGGCACGTAGCAGGCCCTCAGGAAGGTCTCTTTCGGAAACATCCTGGCGTCATGCAACTCCTCGCGTCTCCCTGTGACCCAAAAGCCCAGCACTGGTGCTCCCTAAACTGCAGGACTTACGCCTTGGACAAGAACTAGCACTGGCCTCTGGCTTTCATGTGACCCACACCTACTTGCTGCGCCTGCTTTTCCAGCGTGGAGAATTGCAGACATTTCCAAGAGGCGAGACAGTTCACAGACTCCCCGCCCCCAGCCTCCAACCCAGCCACCCCTGCCAGGCCTCTTCCTTTGTAACTTGGACGCGACGTCCAGCGCACTGCGGGTGGTTCAGGGTGTCCTTGAAGCGGAGAGACAGCGCTACACCTAACCCTCGCCAGCAGGCCGCAGCGCCACCCGCATCTGGGCCACGTCGCTTCCAACGGTCGCATCGATGTTGTGCGCTTCCTAAAAAATAAGGTTTCTCAGCATGGCCGTGTTTCGAGAGGCGGACGCGTCTGCTGAGCATTCTGAACGCACTGGTTTCCCTGCCCCTTGCAGTTCCCTGGAATTCCGTGGCTGGAGAAGGCGGGCCGCTGGGCCTGGGCTTCCCGCTGGGGTTGCGACCGCAGCCCTCTAGGTCACGCGACGTGTCCTTCTGTCGTGGGGCTGTGTGTCTGAGCAGGTGGGCTTTGGCTTGGAATTTTTCCTTGCAAGACGGCTTTGCAGCTGGAGCGGCGGCTCTCCACGCACGGCAGAGGCGGGCAGTGCGTGTGGCAAAGAGGATGCCCCGCGCTGGAAGATGGTGACGCGCTCCGCTCCCTAACTGCCAGGTTTCTTCGGCGCGAACTCCCCTTTCGCCAGCACGTCAGCCCTCGGGACCTTCACTAGGAAGAGCAGGAGGACACCTCACGCTTGTCTTTTCATCACCAGCTCCTTTCCGACCCTAAAAGCTGACGGCCGTTTTCAGGTAAAGGGACGTCGTGAGCGCCACCCCCACACCGCGGCTGTGTCTCGGGCTGCCCTGCCCCGGCCTGCGAGCCCTCAGCCACCGCCCTGTCCTGCGGCCTGGCTCTCTGGTGGCCAGGGCTGCCCTGCCCCGGCCTGCGAGCCCTCGGCCACTGCCCTGTCCTGCGCTCTGCGATCCCTGTCACCGCTGTGCCCTGAGTCACCAGCCACAGCGGGGGAAGCCCCGCACCTCCGGCCCTCGAGAAGGGGCAAAGTCCCCTTGTAAAGAAAGGCCTCATCCGCTGACTCAGTGAATTGCCACTGGCTATGGAGGAAAAACACTGTGGAGTCTGCCACGCGGACCCTGCCCCCCAGGAGCCCCTGTGCGCCCCCTCCTGCCGCCCCACCTGTGGGGTCACACACCAGGCCCCTTTAAGGGGGCTAATACCGCGTGCCCAGCCGGTGCTGGCACAGGACTGCTCTGTGAGCTGCTGCTAAGATAAATCAGCCTGTGATTTCATTTCAAGTTTCAGTCATGTATTTTACTATGTTTCTATATGTCTATTATTATGTTTGTTGAGGTCACATTGATTTTTAACATGGAGTGTGTTGTTGGTTTTTTAAGATTGATTTATTGATGCACACAAGCACCGGGGACAGGCCAGAGTCATGGGAGGTGAGAGGACTTGCCAGAGACAGAGCGGGGAGCAGAACAGGCAGATGGGCTGAAACACACTGCTGAGGGGAGCAGCGGGCGGGGCAGGAGAGGTCTGCTGTGCCATGTGGGTCCCCTCCCTGGCTGGGGATTGAACTCGCGCTGCTGTGCCGTGGATGCTTCACAGTGAGGTGCTCAACCCGCTGGCCACCAGTGTTTTACCGGTATAGACTAACGCCTGTCCAAACGTGCCATCACACCAGGCCCCCCAACACCCAATGTCCTCCACCGCAGACCCGGGGCTCACCCTCCCAGCTGCCCCCACCCACCAACAGCCACCCGAAGCCCCACTTCCAGGGTTTGCTTCTGTCTGTTCCTTTGCTTTGGTTCTCTGCATTCCTCATGTGAGTGAAGCCATCTCGTGTTGTCTTTCTCCTGCTGGCTTACTCACTTAGCGTCGTTCCTGCCATGGCTGTCTGGCTGTCACGCACGGCGAGGTGGCGGCTTTCAGAAGCGGGGTGACGTCCCATCGTGCGCAGGGACCACGTCTGCCAATGCCGGCCCGGCACGTGGGCTGTCTCCGTGGCTCGGCTGTGGAGAGTCGAGTGGCAGGAAGCGGGGAGCCCTCGGGGTGCGGTTGCTGGTCACATGATGGGAGCCCGTGACTCTGTGTCTTGAAAGGGCCATGTAGAGCCCAGCTGCGGGGGCCTCTTTTCCATGCTTGGGCAGATTGTTTTCCAACCATGAGGTTTGGCGATGCGCTTTCCTGACAGAAACCTGGACTTGGGAGCATGATTTTTGTTTTATTTTTAACCATTTATTTATTTTTAAAAGATTTATCTATTTATGCACACAAGAGCTGGGCCACAGGCCAGAGGCATGGGGTGGGGGATAGTGAGAGGAGTCACCAGAGACAGAGCAGGGAGCAGAACAGGCAGATCGACTGAAGTACACTGATGAGGGAGCAGCGGGGAGGCAGGAGAGGTCTGCTGCGCCATGTGGTCCCCTCTTTGGCCGGGGATCGAACTCGCGCTGCAGTGGCCGTGGTTGCTTCACAGTGCGGCGCTCAACCCGCTGGCCACCAGGGAGGCTGGGGAGCGTCTTTGAAAGTCATCTAGTCCCGCAGTTCTCGATGGGAGTGAGTTTGCTCCCGGGACATCCGGCAGTGCAGAGACGCCGTTGCAGCGTCGCCACGGCAGACGTGCTGCTGGCCCGTGGGTTGAGGCCGGGGTGCTGCAGATGGTCCTGCAGGGGTATGACACCCCACGGCGACGACGACCAGGCCGTCGAGACGCCTCGGCGAGTCCCAGGGGACCCAGGCCTGCCGCCTGCCGCTAAGACAGAGCGGCTACCACGAAAGTGACCGGCCTCTGCCCAGGGCTGGCCTCTGCCTGCGGGAGTCGGAGCCCCACAGCTTCACCAGGTATTCATTTCAAGGAGCGATGCAGCCTGGTGGGGGTCTCCCACGCCCCGCAGTGTGGAAAGACGACCACCACCGTCCTTTTGATGTTTAATCGCAAAATAAGCAAACCCTAAAGCGTCTCAGTAGCGTGTCCCCAAGTTGGAAGCGCCCGTGAGGCTCTTGGGGGGTGCACGTGCCGGTCCGTTGTGGAGGGTTTGGCTTTGAAACCCTCCTAGGAAGCGAGCTATTTGCGGGCGTCAAAGAGCCCGCTAGAAGGGAGCATCGCTAGAAGGAGCGTCACGGAGCACTGACGAGGTCTGTCTCCTTCCACCTGTGCCGGCTCTCAGCAGCCCAGGGCAACGGGCATGCTCCATTTGCTGGATTAATGGACTTGGGTGGGGGAAGAGGGAGCAAAGGGGAGAGGATGGAGGAGAGAGGGGATAAAAAGAGGAAGAGAGGAGGAGGGAAGGAAGGAAACCACCACCACCACCCCTCCCCCCAACAAGACATTCGGGACACTGAACTTGAAGTCCAGGGCTTGAAGCCTCTGAAGTGCACTCCTGCCGTGCCCCTTCAGAGTCCGGCCAGGAAAACAGGAAAAGAGCCACTTAGCAACACCCAGTTCCCTCTCAGCCTCCGAAATGCTCCAGAACATTCTATCTGAATTCACAGCTGGGGCCTTAACCTTCTCCTGCTGCTCCCCTAACTGCACGCCGCTTCCGGAACGATCGTTCCAAGACTGGCCAAGAGCTGCAGGCCAGCACGAGTCCGGACCTGGCTCGGGGCCGCTGCCTTCCGTGAGCGCCCGCAAGCAGGATCGCGGGGCTGGCTTTCCGTCAGAGCCGCCACCAGGCTGCCCTGGTTCTGTGCTGATAAAGCACTGGGCCCAAGGGCTTATCTGCTTCTTTGTCCCGTTCGGAGCGAGCTGTGGAACAGGAGGAGCTCAAAGGTACAGTGATTTGCTGGCCGAGGCGGGACCCAGCCCCGAGTCCCTGGGCCAGCACCAGCGAGTGACTCATGGGCTGGCTGTTAGATGATAACAGCAGGAGCGAGGCCTCCGCGCTAATCTTGTCTTTAGCGTGCTTCCCCAGCTCACGGCGTGTTACCCTGCCCCAGAGATAATTTCAGTTGGGAAGAAGAAAACAAAATAAAACCAGGCCATGGACATAAACAGAAGTAAAGGGGGGACTGAGACAAAAATGAGCAAATCAAAGACCTGGGCGTTTGCCCGCAGGAAGTACACGCTTTTGGCACATTTGGTTGCTGGCGGGAAAATGTTCAGTGTTTCAATAGAGGAGTAAACAGCTGCTGGAGGAAACACAGTGGTCCTGAAGTCAGAAGAGGACTTGAGCTCCTCCCCAGAATCCTTAAAGAACAGCCATCTCAACCAACGCTTGCGTTCGGCCTTGGATGCCAAAGAGTAAAGAAAACCACGTCTGCAAGGGGCATCCCACACCCTGGCTCAGACCTCCTCGCTCTGGGTCACTCCACAGGTGGACCTCCGAATACAGCCACCGCCACCTCCCAGCACCCTGGCCTCAGCCCACTGCCCAAGAATAGAATCTCCTCACTACCAAGAGCAACTCTGCTTGAGCTCCGCCCTTCCTCAGGGGTCCACCTCCCTCCTTCGCCACCCTTTCCCCATCAGGCACGGCACAGGCCGGCACCAGAGTGGTGAGCTCTTAGGCATTGAGTGGAAGAAGCTGCACTTGAACTTGGGCTCTGCTGTTTCTTGACACTGGAACATGGTGCTGGTCACTCAGCTTCTCTCTCCCTCAGAAAATGAAGGCTAACGATAGGCCCTGTCCACTGGGCTTCCTATGACGATAACTGGAGATGATACCGTCATGGGAAAAGTCTTTCTGGATCTCCTGTGATGTCCCAGACCTTGACCTGGGCCTTTGGGCTTCATCAGGCCCCGACTCCTTTGCTCTTGGGGTCTCACGGCCCTGTCAAGTCCGTGTCACAGTGTCTGAAGAAACATCAACTGGTCTGAAGCTGTTGAGTTCAGTGTTGGTAACAGGAAACACCCTTGTTGAGTGAGTTCATGAGGAGGTGGGCTGCTGGGGAGGAGACCAAGCCCAAGGAAGAAATGGCACAAAGAAGGCGTAACAGAAGCAGGAGGATGGAGAAGGTGGAGACCCCAGTGTTAGTGACATGGGGGAGCACCCAGAGATGACAGCGAGGCTTGCCAAGGCCACCTGCCAAAGAATCCACAACCCGCTCCTCCTCCTTCCCTGCCAGTGGAATCCTGACTATTCGGGCATCTCGCTCCCTCTGTGCAGTGGACGAGGAGGCGTCTTTGCTCTGGGCTGGGTGGGAGCACACACCAACCCTGTGAGGGCTTCAGGAAGGGGCTTGTGGCCCGGTTCGGCCAGTAAGGCTGCTGGGACTCAGGAAACGCCTCCTCTTCTTCTGGAAGTGCCACAGCCATCTTGAGCCCACGCTGAGGGGCAGCTGCCATGATGACTTGGGAACCAAGAGGAGAGACACCCTGAGGACAAGCCGCTCTCTCTGGACTCCTTTTGATGCAAAATAAATGTCAGTGTTTAAGGTGTGTCAGTCTAGGGCCTCCCTGCACCACGCTGTGAAGCATCCACAGCTGCTGCAGCAGGAGTTCAATCCCTGGCCAGGGAGCGGACCCTCAGGGCGAGCAGACCTCTCCTGTCTCCCCGCTGCTCCCCTCAGGCAGTGTGTTTTCAGTTGATCTGCCTATTTTGCTCCCTACTGTCTCTGGTGACTCCTCTCACCCCCACACCTCTGGCCTGTACCCCAGTTCTTGTATGTATAAATAAATCTTAAAAAAAAAAAAAAAGGTGTGTCAATCTAAGTTTTCTGATACCTGTAGCCCACAGCATCCATGTGTAAGATCAGGAGTAGCACAGGATTTAGTAGGGCTGGATGGGTCCCTTCCAGAAGGTTCCACCTGTGTGTGATTTTAATCTAAAATTCATCTGTTGTAGACAAGATGAAGGGAGATCTTGGGTGTTTTTTGTCAGTTTGTTTTTTTAACCTGAGCCTCTGGCCTTTGACTGGTGTGTTTACTCAGCTCCATTCAATGTGATTGTTGCTTGACTGGGTTTCCGTCTACGTCTGTGCAGCTCATGCACTCTTGTTCCTTTCCCTCCTTTGCTGCCTTCCTTGTGCTTAACAAGCATCTTTCAAAGTACCATTTAATTAAATACCATTTAATTCCTGCTGGTTTTTTAACTGCACATGTTATTTTCTGAGAGGTTGCTCTAAGAATTACAATAAGCATAACATGAGGCAAAATGCCAGTAAAATGTAGTAACTTTGTTGTAATATAGTCCATTTCCTCCCCTCTTCTTTGCAATATATTGTTGGAAAAACATATTGGCACTAAATTATTGTCATATATATTTAATTTGTGTAATGTTACATATCTTGCATAATTATATATTGATACTATTGATTGACATGATTTTATGGCTTTTTCATATATATTTAATTTGTATAATGTTACATATCTTGCATAATTATATATTGATATTATTGATTGACACGATTTTATGGCTTTTTAAAGAAATTAAGAGTGGAAATTTTGAGATCCACCTCTCAAATTTTACAGTCTTCTGTCTTTTACACTTACCCAGAAGCTGGTCATACCCAGCACGATTCATGCTTCTGGCTTACATCTGGTGTCATTTTCTTTCATTGGGAAGGACTGCCTTGTGTACTTCTCATAGAGCAGGAAAATTTGTTTAACTGGATATTTTCTTATGACTTTATTTTTGAAGAATAATTTCAAGTTTTGCTAGCTTCAGCCATCTCAAATCTACTGTGGAACCCAACTAGTGAGTTTTCCATTTAGGTTATTGCTATTTTCACTGTAGAATTTCCATTTGGTTCTTTTTATGATTTCAATATCTTTATTGTCACTTTCCTGTTGAGTGGTCACTATCAACATATTTTCTTTAACATGGTTTCCTTTATTGATGCATCAGCAGCACCGCACTGCTCAAGAGGCAGAGACAGGAGTCGTGGAAAAGGCCAGGGGACGCAGGTGCTGCTCCAGAACAAGATGCAGGCCTCTTCTTGACAGAGGAAAGGGGTCAAACTGGATTTTGGGCTTTAGGAAGTGAGTGCAGTGATATACTCCCCACCCGCACCACGGCTCCAATCTATTAACAAGGCCAGTCCCTGGGGCACAAAGCACATCACTCCCCAGCCCCCCAGGCATTCGCGTGGAGACCTCGGGATGCAGACCCCCTGCCCAGGGCAGTCAAGTGTCCTCTCTTGTCTAACTTGAAAGGAGCCTTGTACGCCGCTACCCCCACACTTTATTGTCTGTCTCAATTTTTTCATTGACAGTTGGACAGTAGATATTTCATGCAGCAACTCTGAATTCCACTTTTGTTCCTGAGTTCCGTTTCTCATTTTTATTTTTTTGCAGTTGTCCATTTCATATCTATTTTTCAACACATTGTCACATATTTGGATCGCCTAAAGTATTTTTTACAAATATTAAAATACAAAAGAATAGAAGGGACCATAAATTATCCCAGTCTGAAATGAAGTGTTTTGTTGTTTCTTTAAAGGCAACTTGGTAAAGGAGGTTGCCCGGCACTTTGCGACATTTAGACGACCAAGAGAACGCCGCGTTCCGGTTTGGAAAGAGGGCGGAGATGCAAAGCGACGCGCACAGCGGGCTCAGGACGGGCTGCGCCGTGTGCCAGTGGTGCTGTGGCTGCGGGTGCCAGATCGTCTCTAGGAGACAGCGCGGTGATCGCTGAGTGACTGGAAAGCAAGTGGGAGAAGAATTTGAGCTCTTATATACACTGTTTTCTACTTTAATATTTACAATTTGAGTAATGCCCAGCTGTTGTAAGATGGGCCACTAATGTGTACTCGCAACATGCAAGCAACTGAATCATTGAGTCCTCACAGTTCTAAGACGTAAATACTGCTCTGAGCCCATTTCACAGATGAGCAAACAGACTCAGAGACGCCCTCCCACACACATGCGCACAGCTAGGACTCCAAGCTCCCAGGGAGCGGTCGACACGGTCCGGCGGGCCAGACCCTCACGGTCCTGGGGGACAGGTGGCTCAGCACACACAGGTCTCGTGTTGGGTGCCCAGCCCGTCCCACAAAACTAACGCCTGTGAGAGGGAAGGGACTTGTCATTTTCAATATGACTGTCGTAGTGGGGGCTCAGTCTGTGCTTTTCAACAAGGGGTCTGTAGGGTAAATGGCAAAGCGATCAGGCTTTCCCGCCCTCCCACCATGGGTGTGATGGCGGACACCTGCGGCCTGCATGCTGCCCAGTGGGCATGCGCAAGTGGGCACACCTGGGCTGAGGCACGGGCGTCTAAGGGCTGCGTCACGAGGACGCCAGCAGAGAAGAGCAGAGAGAGAGAGAAGGAGGAAGAGCAAAAGCAGCAGAGATGAGAGTAGGCAGAGAAAGCAGAAGCAGTAGCAGTAGTGGCAGAGACACAAGAGGCCAGAGAGTGAAGATGCGCCGGGGGCTAGGAGGCCCGCCGGCCTCCTGGCCCCCACCCCCCGCCTGCCATGGGCCTGGTCGCCTCTGATGTAATGATGCAATAAAAGCCTGGAAAAGCCACCGAGGGCGCCAGGCCTCCTCCTTGACCCATCTGCTCAGAATCATCGAGAACCTGCCCTGTGCCCTGCTCGTATCACAGGGTCAGCCCTCTTGTAGGGTAAAGGTTGATCAGGTATTTCCACCCGCCCACCACTGATGATGGACACCTGAGGTGCTGCGAGCATTCCAGGGTGGGCATGCGCAAGTGGGCGCACCTGTGTTGAACACGGGCATAAATGGGCGGCGTCATGAGGACGCCAGAACTGTGAGGACCAACAGACAGAACTGCAAGGACCAACAGACAGGATGAGCAGCAGCAGCAGCAGCAGAAAGAGAGAAGAAGCAGCCGAGAGGGTGAGATGCACTGGGGACTGGGAGGCCTGCCAGCCCTCCCGGCCCCCCGGCACCCCTGCCTGCCATGTACCTGGCCACCTCTAATAAATAAAGCATAAAAGCCACCGAGGGCTCCAAGACTCTCCTTTCTTGACCCGTCTGCCCAGAACCATCCCGAACCTGCTCCAGTGCCGCCACCTTTCCTGCCGCTACACCTCTCCAATGTATTTTTTATGTATGGGGGTGCACAATCTGTCTTTCCTCGGGTCACCCTGAAAAAGACTCAGCAGACATTTCAGAAGGGCAGTTGATGAGCCAGAAAGTCTAAGACAAAATGTCCTCATGTTAAACTGCAGCTGCCACCTTGTGCTGTAGGCACAGCTTCTGGGAGGTGCTCAGGCATATTGTGTGTGCGTGCGCGCCCTTGTGTGTGCTAAAAAACATGGTTCTTCCTGTACCCGCCTGTCTCCTTCCTCGCTCTCTGCCCCCCTCTTTCGAGTCCAAAAGCCACAGAGATTATCTTGTAAAACATAATGCACCATCGCTCACAGGTGCAAATCGTGCATTTTCCATGTAAACATCTCTGAAACAGGGAAGCCTCACAGAGCCAGTGATAAGGAAGCCCCGGGGTCAAAAGAGATGCGCAGACACCTCTCCAAAGAAGAGATGCAAGTGGCCAATGGGCACATAAAATGCTCAATATCACTTATTATCAAGGGAAATACAGATCAAAGCCACAATGAGATACCTCAGACCTGACGGTATCAAAAAAGTCACAAACAACAAATCCTGGTGAGGTTGTGGAGAAAAAGGAACCCTCTTTCACTGCTAGTGGGAATGCAAACTGGTCCAGCCTCTGTGGAAAGCTGCATGGAGGACTCGCAAAACACTAAAAATGTATCTACCACATGACCCAGTGTTCCACTCCTAGAATCTAACCAAAGGACAAAAAAACAGCAATTTGAAAGGACACTGCACACCTGTGTTTAACACAGCACTATTTATAATAGCCAAGATAGAGAAACAACCCAAGTGTCCCAAAACATGAGCGGGTCAAGAAGATGTGGTACATATACACAATGGAATACTATTCAGCGGTCAAGGAGATGTGGTGCATATACACAATGGAATACTATTCAGCAAACAAAAAAGATAAGCTCATGTCATTTGTGACAACATGGACGGTGCTGGAAGGGATGATGCTAAGTGAAATACATCAGAAGGAAAAAAGATAAATGTCAGATGGTGTCACATGTGGTACAGAGACACCAAGCAAGAGGTCAGGAATAGATAAGACTTGCAGGCTCTCTGTAGAACTTAGGAGTCAGCAGAGGCATGGGAGAGAGGAGTCAGCAAAACATGAGGGAAGAGCGCAAGGGACTGTGGTGATGGGTCTCAGGTGCTGTGCTCGTGGGAAAGCTACAGGGACCACATCAGATGGGAGATAGCAAATGTTATCCAAAAATGAACAATGACATAAGGAAACAAGACAAAAGAGAGGGGGAGTGAGCACCGTGTCTTAGTCTCCTTGTAGCATCTTTTCTCTCTCAGGGATCCACGCAGCCTCCCAAAATACTTGGAATCTTGGATGTGGTGAAGTGCACTTGGCAAAAGAACAATTTCCGTTCTTCCAAGCACTGATGCTCACTCAACTTAGGGTCTACACCTGGGCTTCTGATGCCTGCAGAATCTCAACTGATAACAGCGATTCCAAACAGTAACTAGAGTGCCGTGCTCAGGCCCCACACACCCTGTACCCCAGCCCAGGAAGGGATGTCCCCTGTTCTTTCTGCTCTTCTCCCTCTTACCTACACCATTTTCCAGAGGTTGAAGGGGATGCCTGGACTCCTCTTTAAGTCCTTCCACTGGAGCCCCCCCAACAAGTATCACTTATCATTACAGCAAATAATGACCAGTGTCTAGTTCCCCAACTGCCCCGCGGGGAGCAGCATGTGAGCAAAACCTGAGGACAATACAGCTGCACCTGTGGGTTTTGCACAAATCATAAAATGCTGCATGGGGCGCATGCGGTGGATGGGGGCAGGTCAGGCAGGAGCAGAGGTCAGAGGATGCGCTGAGGAGGAAGCAGGCGGATGGCCACAGAGGGCTAGTTACTCCAGCGAGGGGTGTCTGCCTGTGCTTGGGGGGCATCAGCTACCTATCAAATGCTCACACTCGTTCCCATAGGTGGGTGCCCAGTAGGTGCCCATAGCAATGGGGGAGACAGGTCCTCTGAAATTGCAATGACATTGAATATTCTTGTGTTCGTGAGGTTTTATTTTTCATGTTCGTTATGTTTGGTTAATTACTTTCATACACACTGTGGAGAAGGTATTTCTGGAGACATCTTGGCATCATATATAAAGAGCATCTACCATTGTTTTCATGTCCTTTTACCAAGACATTGCAGTTTCTAGGAATTTATACTGGAGAATCCTGTTGGAAAAACAATAGATTTCCATCCTGGGTGTTTATTGAAATGTTAAAATAGGCCCCATAAGAAGTCAGCCTAAAGGCCTGAATAAAAAGAAATAAATTAGTGATGGTGTCCAATTCCTAGAACTATAAAAACATTAAAGGGCCTCGCTGGTGGTGCAGTGGGTTAAGCAACGCCCTATGAAGCAAACCGCAGCCACTGCAGCACGAGTTCGATCCCTGCTGCCGGCCAGGGTGGGGACCCACATGACGCAGCACAGCAGACCTCTCCTGCGTCGCCCGCTGCTGCCCTCAGCAGTGTGTTTCAGTCCTCTGCCTGTTCTGCTCCCCACTCTGTCTCTGGTGGATCCTCTCACCTCCCCCGATTCTGGCCTGTACCCCAACTCTTGTATGCATAAAATAAATCTTTAAATAAAAAAATCATTTTAAAAGTACTTTATGACAATGGAAAAAAAGTCCATGCAATAAGGTTGGTGAAAACAAGTTAGAAAAAAGCAGGCATGAGATGCACATTAGCTATCTCTGCACTTTTTTCTAAATGCTTTTCAGAATTTTCCAAACTTATTTGTTGTGAAAACATACTACTTTTATATTCAGAGGATGGAAAAAAGATCTAAAAACAATTGTCCACTTGACTTGCAAATACCACTTAAATAACTCTCTTATCTCCAGGAAAGACATTTGTTCTTCTTAGTTGCTAGGTTTAGAGAAACAGCTTAGATGATGGAAAAGAGAATTTCCCAGTGCATTTGCCGAGGAGAGCAAACATTGCTTAGTGCACAGACTGGGGTAGGCAGGGTTAGTGTGTATCTAATCTCGGCAGGCCCACTCGGTTCCGCCTAACACTGCCCCCAAGATCCCAGAGCACAGTCTGCTGGACTGTGAGAAATGAGCACTGTGTGGTCTGTTGAACAGATAAGAAAACTCCTGAGCCGAGAATTACTTTTTTTCTCTGAACTCATTGACTCAATATAATCAAGAGAGAGACTCATTCCTTAAGTTTCTGGTTCATTGTGTTGACCTTATTGCTTATCTACGGATATTCAGAGCCATACAATACTTTTGTTTTTGTTCCAGAAAACCTTATTTTCAGAGATCAGTAACATGTTGAGTTAATGGATGCTGGTTTTCTTGTCTGTTGAGAGGCTTTAGCACTGAAAGGGAAGGTAGACCTGTGATTTCATGTTGTCCCCTCTGAAGTGACCCAGAGCCCCTAATAGTAGAATGTTTTTCAGAGAGTATTGTTTCCATGAATCCTTCAGGAGCTGTGAATGAATGAAATGTATTCCCCAAAACATAGCTGGGAGCCCTACCAGTGGGGCCAAAGGTGAGCATAAATATCTATAAATATCTAGAAAAATCTGTAAATATGAAAAAAAAAAGTGACAGATCAGGACATCTATGTCTTGTGCTCTGAGATGCCAGAAGGGACAACTGGTAGACCTCATCATGGCAAGAGCAAGGAGTGGGGAGTAGTTTGCTGGCTGGGAGTCAAAAGTATCCCTTAAGACTGACAAATAAGGGCCTTTCTGATGGTACAGGGGTAGTACAGGGGTTAAAATCTTGGCCCTAGTAAGCTATGGCCAGCCACTGCAGCATGAGTTCAATCCCAGCCAGGGAGCTGACTCATATGGTGCAGCAGACCTCTCCTGTCTTGCCTGCCGCTCCCTCAGCAGTGTATTTCAGTGGATCTGCCTGTTCTGCTCCCCGCTCTGTCTTGGGTGGACCCTCTCACCCCCTACATCTCTGACCTACACCCAATCCTTGTATGCATAAATAAAATAAATCTTATTAATAAAATCCTGACAAATCAAGTAACAAGAGTATAAGCGCATGTTCCAGTACAGCTATAACACGAACAAAGACCCTGTCATTTGCACATTGAAGAGAAAAGGGATGAAGGAGCAGAGAAACATTGGAATTATTACTTCCCATAGCAGGAACAATTGGTGCCATCTAAAGTAGATGATTAAGAGTATTATAGAAGGTTACAATTATTAACTCACCGCCAGCACAAAGATACAAAGCTTCCTCCGCAAATACCAGGAAAACCATGCTCCCCTTCAGATACAAAGAATCAACTCCCCAAATGGCCCCTGGGATGGATGAATCCACATCATGTAAATTGTATGCCTAAAACTGCTTAAAACACTCCCGAATGACCACTTAATAAAAAGGTTTTTTAAAGCTATGGAAACAGAAACTATGAAGTGATTTATATGACAGGACTGAAAGCAGATGCCTGCTCGGGAGCTGAACCGCCCATCTGACCAGCCTCCAGGGGCGCACACACCAGCCTCGAGTTTGTTGTTTGCAAGAGACTCATGTACAACAAGGGAAGTCGGAAAGACAGAGGCTGAAGGTTTCCCTGTATTCCAGCTTCTTTGAAATGACCCCCAAGTCAACAAATGGGATTGCTGGCACCGTGACTGAGGTTTCCCGGTCTTTTAAGAGAATTGGTATCCGTAGCATCTCAGTCAAACCCTGTCACTTGATGAACTAGATCATCTGATTCCTGTTCTCTTTACAGTCGCGTCGCTTGACATCTGTCCTGCCTCCTTCTCTGAGGTCTCCCTCTCACGCTCCTCACTCACTTGTAAGAATCGCTGCTGTGGCATCAGCCCTCCATAGACAACCTGCCCATTGCAGCCACATCAGCAAAGTCTCTTTCACCAACAGGAAAAAAGAGGAAATATTTTGAGATACAGGTGTTAACTCTTGGGATTTAACCCATAGACTTGAGGGGGAGGGGCAGGGACTGTTATTCCTTCGACTGCTTATTTACAACTTTGTAGGCACTGAAAGAGGCAGCTTACGAAGAGAGTAGAAATATAATTTTCTTCCCTCCACCAGCCCCCTGCGCCCGCACCGCATCTGCCTTGCTCTCCCCCAGCCCCTCCACCCTTTCCCCTCTTCCCGCCAGTACCATCATCTTCGTTTTTGCAACGTTCAAAACTTCACTGCTTCCGTTGTTGCATGCAGGTGCTTTTTGGGTGTTTGTGTTTGGCAGATGAGTGAAGCCACCTGAAGTCTTTCTCTCTTTGACTGATGGCATCTTACTTCTCATTCACAGCTGGGCAGCCACGTGTGGCCATGAAGGTGACGGACCCAGGCTTATGCTGCTGCTGCCCGACTGGGCTGGGGTCAGCCCAGTTTCAGGAGTGCTTGTTGGAGCCATTTCCCCTACGGTTTCCTGGGAAGAAGCCCCAGGGAGCAGGTCACAGGTGCGCAGCCGGAATCCTCCTCTCTCTAAGAAAAACTGCTCCTGTGCGAGCGTGTCCTGTTCTCCCGGAAGCCTCGAACTCGGCTTCTCTACCGTGCTCTTAACCCCACAGCACTTCCCGATGATCACATATCCTGCAGAAAAGCTAAATAACCTGCCCAAGACCACAAAACCGAGACCCCACTTCAGGTATGTCTCACTCCACAGGGGTTTCTTTTTTAAAAGAGTTATTTATGTATGCACACAAGAGCTGGGGCTCAGGCCAGAGGCGTGGGCGGTGAGAGGATCCACCAGACAGAGTGGCGAGCAGAACAGGCAGACTGACTGAAACACACTGCTGAGGGCAGCAGCGGGTGAGGCAGGAGAGGTCTGCTGCGCTGCGTCATGTGGGTCCCCTCCCTGGCCAGCAGCAGGGATCGAACTCGTGCTGCAGTGGCTGCGGTTTGCTTCAAGTGCGTTGTTTAACCCGCTGTGCCAGGAGGGAGGCCCTCCAGAGGGGCTTCCAACAGGCTGCAGGCTGTGAGGCTCATAAACACAGCGGTGTGTAGAGGACGCAGACCGAGCCACCGGCACTCGAGCGTGGCTCATGTTTTGGGGAGCCATGCAAACCCAGAGCTAGCATTGTGTGTGCTTCCCCTGAGCAGAGCCCAGGACCACGAGCTCGGAAAGACCCGGTGCTGCAGTTACTGCTCTGCTCCCACCTCTTGGCACTTCTGGTCATACCTGTGCTCTGCGCCTGAGGGGACACTGGGCCGGAGCAGTGGGGACACCGCCCTCTGCCTCGCCTGCAGCCAGTTGTGCCCACTGGAGTCACGTCACAAAACACCACGCACCCACGATCCGGGACCCCGGCACATGGAGCTCGGTGGGATAACACAGCAAGGTGTGTTGGTGAGGAAGCAGAGCTGCAGCCCCGGGGCTCTCCTTCCCTTCCAGCCAGAACTGGCTTCCACCCCAGACAGAAGGCAGCAGGGTCCCAAAAAACATGCCCGGGAACTCGGGGCCTCCATTCTGACACCTGTGTCCTTTCCCTGTGTTGGCAGGTGACTTATCCTGAAAGTGATGACGCAGAAGGAAAAGGAAAGATAGAGTGGCTCAGAGTTCCTTTTCCTTTCGGACCTTACTCTTCGTCCAGCCAAAGGTTGCCTGTCGGTGGAACGTGCACATGTCAGAAAGTGAGGTCAGAACGCTGGGTTTCACCAGCCATGTCCACTGCTGTGTGAGGACAGAATGTACCTGCAGGTAGGCACTGTGGGACGCGGATGCTAATTTTACGGATTTTGCAAATACATCAAGTGCATTTATATTTGATTCTAAAACTGGCATCACATAACATAAAGATGAACAGTGAAGTTCATGGTAATAATGAACATGTTGTCTTTATTTACAATGACATTAAAAAGCAAACAGCATGACATGTCAAACGAGACTGGGGGTAAAAAAGCCTTGATATTCTAGTATCTTCCACTGTATGTTTGTTTGCTTTTTGAACAGGGGCTCTGCTTTTTCACTTTGCACCAGGTTCAAATCTACAAATTATGTAGTCAACCGTGAATGAAAAATACGCTCACATATGCGCACACACATACACACACAGACACACGACCAAACCTTGTTCTTAAGGTAGGTTAAGATTGTACTGACAGGGCCTCCCTGGTGGCGCAAGGGGTTGAGCAATGCAGGGCTTCTGCAGCCACTGCAGCACAGAGTTCAATCCCCAGCCAGGGAGGGGACCCAATTGGCGCAGCAGACCTCTCCTGCCTCGCCTGCTGCTCCCCTCAGCAGTGGATTTCAGTCCGTCTGCTTGTTCGCTCCCCACTCTGTCTCTGCTGAATCCTTTCATCATCCAGTGCCTCTGGCCTGTACCCCAGCTCTTATGTGCATATATTTTAAATAAATAAAACCTTTAAAAAAAAAAAGACTGTAAACAGTTTCTCCCATTCAGAAGAGCTCAGCTATTACGGAAAGTCCTGAAGGAGATTGAAAAACATAGTTCACCACTGTCTCCTCCCCTGGTGTCTGCAGAGCCTCTTGCCCAGAGCCTGAGAACAGTCGTGTGTGTGGCCACACTGAATGACCTGCCGGCTGGTCCTCAAAGAAACGTTGACATCACTCTCTCAAGCACCTTGGTAGTTTGGAAGGACGTAGGCTTATAAGCGTCTTATAAGCAGTCTTGTGATTGGGAGGCTTAGATGACTGTTAGAGAGAAACAGGGGTCGGGAACCTTGTCACGCAGCGACACGACCTACGCGTCACATTGCTCATTTACACCCTCACTCCTCTAAACTGGCCTTCGTCCGGGCACGCAGTTTTCTTCCTGCCTGGGGTGTAGATTGAAAAATCGTGTAGATGTAAAATTGTGCCACCACTATGGAAAATAGTAGAGATTGCACAAAATATTAAGATTGAAAACAGAAAAACATGGCCTTAAGGTAGTTTGATACATAAAAATAGTTTTTTAGTATTTGTAGTAGTATGCTTGCCAGACTGTTCCCTTCTTCCCTCCCCCTTCCTCTGTTTTTTTTTTTTTTTAAGATTTATTTATTTATGCACACAAGAGCTGGGGACACAGGCCAGGGGTGCAGGGGGTGAGAGGTTCACCAAAGACAGAGTGGGGAGCAGAGCAGGCGGATGGACCGAAACACACGGCCGGCCCCTCCCTCTTCTCACTAACCCTAGTGTGAAGGGCCTAGGGTAGTCAAAAGTCTTCATCTTAAAAATGAAGAATGTAGTCGGGAGACTCACAATACCAGATGTCACGACTTATTGAAAGGCCACTGGGACCACTAATGTCAGCGTAAAGTCAGCCGTGCAGAGGAATGGGAGAGAAGAGAACATTCAAAAGCCCTGTATTTGTGACCAGTCGACTTGAGACAGAGGTTCTACCACAATTCAGTGGGGAAAAGATAACAGTGGGTTTGGGGCCAATTGGTTATTCATGTGCCAAAAAGTAAACTTTGACTTTTTATCTCATCAAACCTTAAAAAATCAACCCAGAATGTATGTCTGACTTAAATGTAAGAACTATGCCAAATTTCTAGAAGAAAACTTAGTAGCAAAGTTTTTTGATCAAAAAAAAAAAAACCCCACAGTGATAAAGATCTCTGACAACAAAAGCATGACCCCCCCTCCAAAAAAAGTTGATGAATTGAGAGCTGCATTAAAGTTTAAAATTCCAGGTGCCTCCTTGCTGGCCTAGAAGTTAAGTCTCAGCCTTATCATCACTAGGGCCTGAGATCGAGCCCCGGCCAGGGAGGGGACCCACAGGGCGCAGCAGACCTCTCCTGCCTCCCCACTGCTCCCTCAGAGGTGTATTTGAGTAAATCACCTATTCTGCTTCCCACTCTCCTCTCTCTCCCCAAACTGCTGGCCTACACCCCAGTTCTTACACACACACACACAAATGAACAGATTTCTTTAAAAAAATCTTAGACTTTTTCATTTCAAAAGATAACATTAAGAAGATGAGCAGTGGACCAAGGGGAAATAGCTGCAAATCTTGTTTCTAATAAAAGGCTTTTATTTAGAATGCGTAGAATTCTCTCACAACTGAATAGTAAAACCAGCGCTCAATTAAAAATGTGCGAAATGTTTGCAAAGAAGATAAGCTAATGGCTTAAATTAAGCACATGAAAAAGTGCTCCATATCATTAGTTATTAGAAAAAGGCACATGAAAACGCCATGGATCGCGTCTCACGTGAAACCGGCTTGTGACCCTCCTCACCAGGGCTGTGTTGGTACATATTTAACAAATCAGCCCTGATCAGTAGCACTTGCCAGCCTGCTTGGTGTAAATACTCCTACTGCGGCTATCGTCACCCACCTGATGTCTAAAGAAGGTGCTGGAAAGAGGGGTGCGTTGACCCCTTGACCGAGGGGAAGCCACCCCGTGCACCACCATGTCACATGGAGGTGGTGGGTGTCTGTAAAATGCAGGGCCATTGGGAGGGTTGGAAACACTGTGCTGACTGTGTGTGGTGCATAGTAGGTGCTCATAAATAGCAGCATATTTTTTTCACTTTCATTTTTATTTTTCCCTACCACCTCCCCTCAATCACCTTGACCCTTTTCCCCTCCACCTCCCTCTTAACCTCAGAAATCTCACTTTATTAACTAGTTTTGGTAAGTATTTTTCTTAGGCAGATCTCCACTATGTCAATGTCCCATATCTGTCCAATGTCTGACTTGTTTTACTACACATTGTTCCCTCAAACTCCATTTTGCTGTAAATGGCAATATCTGTAAATGGTTGCGTAGTATTCCGTGGTGTGGAGAATTCGATCACATCTTCTTGGCCAGTCCTCCATCAGCGGGCACTTAGATTATCTCCATGTCCTAGTTTTTATAAATAGTGCTGCAATAAACATTTAGAGCAGTGGTTTTTTGAGTTGATGGTTTCATGTTCTTTGAATAGATACCCAGGGGTGGGATAGCTGGGTCATACAGTATTTCCAGTTTTAGTTTCTTCAGGTAAATCCAGATCACTTTCCATAATGGCTGAATGGCAGCTATTCCTAATAGGACTTTCATGAGTCCAATTTGTGGGTCTCAGGCTATTTATGTCTTTCTCTGGCATTGGCAGATACCTAGAAAGTAAAAGAAGTAAAAGACAGCAAGAAGCGCGCTGAGGATGTCTCGTTCTTTTAATACTGGAATAAGGCTTACCCTTCCACACCACTTGTGCTTGTCCATCAGCCACTCCATTTCTAAAACGAGTGACAGTGATACCATGTGGTCTAGGCCCACAGCATGAGGTCAAGGATAGAGTCTGGGCATGAGAGAGACTGGATTTCAGCCCCTTCTCCACTGCCACTTACTAGGGTTGCAAGTAGAGTGCCAGGACCACAGCTGTTATAAAAGAAGAAAAGAAGAAGAGACCCAGGGGGAGGGGATGGGAAGAGAGGAACAGGATGGGAATGATGTGGCCACAAGCCAAGGAATGACTGGGCTTCCAGAAGCTGGACGAGGCAGTGAGGGATGCTCCCCGCTAGGGACAGAGTCTGTCAACACAGTGATCCCCAAACTCCGGTCTCCCTAATACGGAGAAACACATTTCTATTATTTTAAGTCATGAAATTTGGGGTCATTTGTTATGGCAGCCTCAGGGAACCAGAACCTGATGGGCTGAGGAGAAAGGGGCGTGCCATAGAGGCTGACACAGTTTACTTTCTCTTAGACTGAGTAGTGTGGGAAGCTCCCCCATGTATACCGCATGCCAAGGAGCTGAGACATGCCGGGCCCCCGCATGTGCTGTGCATCCTAGTGGATTCTGGGGGCTGCTCCTTGGCCAAGTCAGCAGAGCACGCCTCTCCCACCTCCTGTGTCCTTTGTTCTTCGTTTCTATTTCCCCCTCTACAGTAACTGGCCTCCTTTGCCCTCCTTAGAGATATCAAAGAGCTGTGATGTAGGCCTGTTTCTGTGCTGTTTACCACTGTTCACGGAGCCTGTGGTTTGCGCTCGGAGATGATGATGATGGCGGGATGGGGGAGATAATAGCGTTTGCCCAACTACTACAGAAAGTCGCCTGCACCCTGATTTCAGATGGGCCCAAGAATTTGCACCTGCCGTGAGTGCTCAGGTGACGCTGCTGCTGCTGTTCTAGAACTTACAGTGGTTCAGGACCCCCGCTTTGGGAGCGCAACAACCAAAATACCATCCTGTAGAGAAAACCTGAATCAGGATTAACTCTCATGCTTCACCTGGAGCCCAGGCCGACCCAAAGACAGGGTAATAAGTTGGACTCGCCCTCCACCTGCACAGAGCAGGTTTCTTCCCTTCTGTCACTGCTGAGTTTTCTGCTCTGCTGTCCCTTTCCCTGCAGCCCAAAGCCTCCCCAGAACATCCACTGCCGCCTTGTGTCTCGGTGAAGCTGCCACTTGAAGAAGTTTCTTGCTCCTCAGGTACCATGTAGCAAACCTGAGCACTCAGGTGCAGCCACCTTGGGGAAAGCTGCCTCAGTTTCTCCCTGCACTCCACAGTCTTCCGGACAGCAGGTGCGGGGCAACTGGCAAAACCCAAAAGACAAGAGAGACAGGTGAGTTAAGAAACTGAACGCCATGTGTCCTGACAATGGCATATACTTCACCTTTGAAGAAGAAGGACGCGCTGACATAGATGGGACTTGAAGGCACGATGCTCAGTTAAGGAAGCCAGACAAGAGAGCAAATACTGCATGATGGTGCGCCAGCCGGTGCCCGCCCACAGGCAGGAGCCACGAGGGGCCTGGCAGGGAGGCGGAGAGTGAGTCCAGTAGGCGTGGGGCCTGTGTAGGAAGGAGGAAAAGTCCTGGTTGCAAACCAGTGAATGTCCTTGGGTCCAGGGAATGGCCACTTACTGATGAAGATGGTCAATTTTATGTTCCTTTTACCACTGTTTTTTTTTTTTTTTTAAAGACTTGAAACTAGCCTTCATTTCCCATTTTAATGCGTTTCCAGAACACAAGGCCCGAGAATCGGATCTGAAATGGAAAATGCTCTGGAGGTGATCCCCGGTGTTATTTTTGTTTGGTCATTCTCCTTTTTTTTTAAGATTTTATTTATTTATGCATACAAGAGCTGGGGTGTGGGCCAGAGACACGGGATGAGATAGGATTCAGCAGAGACAGAGCGGAGAGCAGAACAGGCAGATGGGCTGAAACACACTGCTGAGGGGAGCAGCGCGAGGCAGGAGAGGTCTGCTGCGCCACGTGGGTCGTCCCCTCCCTGGCCGGGGATCGAACTCTGTGCTGCGATGGCTGCGCTGCGGATGCCTCACAGTGCTGCGCTCAAGCCCTTGCGCCACCAGGGAAGCCCTGTTTCCTCATTCTTAAAGAAAGGAAAGGTAGGCTCCTCCAGCCCAGCTTCCCTTACGCCCAGGCGCTGCGCCCGTGCTGGGAATGTGACCATGTTCTACCCACTTGGGCTGCGCGCACATGGGTTTCCCCAGCACAGCGCTCTCCAAGCGGGGTCCCCGGTCCACAGCACCAACATCCCCTTAGAACTTGTCAGAAATGCACGTTCTCGGGCCCACCCGACCTCCTGAGTCAGCAAATGGAAGGGAAGCTGGGGCGCCTGCCTGGAGACCGGCGCTCACGTCGGGGCGTCCCTGGCCGGGCTCTGGCTGCTGCTGTGGCCAGCGGCCCTGCCTCTCTCCCGCCCCCGCGGCCTGGGGCGGGACAGCGGACTCCCGGTGCTGGCCGCGACAGGTGTCCCTCGCTGGGCTCAAGGAGCGCTAACCTCTGCTCCCGCCGTTCCACCGCCTCGGAGGGTGGAGCCCGCCGCCCCGCCTGCACAGCCGGCTCGCACAGGTGGCTGGGCAGGGCCTGGAAACAAAGTCAGGAGCAACACCTCAGCAAAGTCCTCCTGCCCGCACTCCGGCGCGGCAGTCGCGGGAAGCCCCTGGAGCCGCCACCATGGGTAGGTCCGCGGGCCGGCTGGGCTGGGGCGGGGCGCGGAGCCGCGGGCGGCGCTGCCGGTCAGGGCCGAGCAGAGGGGCCGGGCGGCCGCTGCGCCGCGGAGCCGCCGAGGGGCCGCGGGGGCTGGAGGCGCAGGCTGGCGCGGAGGGCGCCGGGCGCGCAGCGAGGGCGCAAGGCTGGGACACTTGGCAGGGCGGCGGGGCCGGGTCTCGGCACCGAGGTGAGGGGCGGGCGGTGGGGTCTGCAGGCTCGGGGGGCCAGGGCGGACACCCCAGACTCTGGGATCCCAGACTCGCGGATCCCGCCTGTGGGGGAGCCGCGGTCCTGCCGTTCCCTCCCCGAGGACTGCGTGGTGCGGGGGGTCGCAGAGCCCTCACGCCCTCCATCAGCACCCGGAGGGCTGGGCGCTCGGTGGCCACCGCTGTCTGGCCGCCGCTGGCCAGGTGAGCGCAGAGCTCAGGTGGAGCCCTGCCTGGGCCAAGAGGAGCTGAGGCCAGCCCTCTGTGGCCCTTCTCACCACCACTGTCCCCAGCCGCAGGAGCGCACCGGAGAGCAGCGCAGCGCGGCCCACGCGTGGCGTCGGGCATCTAGGAAACACCGGCTCAGCTGGTGGGTCCCCCTCTTTGCCGAGGCATCAGGGGTGGTGGCAGGGAGGGCTGAGCGTGCTCATTCTAGAAGCTGCTGCTGGCAGCCATCAGCTGTGCCTAGCGGAGTCCTGCTGGGCGGGCAGCACATCCTTGGCACTCCTGGAGCTATTCTGGTGGGTGCTCCGGAGCATGGCTTTGGGTTTGCAGAGCCCAGATGCGGGCTGGCAGCCCGAGCTCCAGCTCTGTCACCCGAGATGGGCATTTCTGCAAGGTCTCAGCCCAGCAGACGCGTGCACCTGGCTGTTGGTGGGTGCGCAGGTAGCTTCCAGGTGCCGTGGGCTGCTGGACTCCTGGCCGGCGACAGTGCTCCTTAGGGGTGCTTTTTGTTTGTTCTGAGGTTGGGGTCGCATGTGAGCAGCAATGAAAATTTTTATCGTTTGCTCCCCTTCTAAACGTTTGATATCTAGGTACCTGGGCTGTAGGTAGCTTGAAACGTTCTCAAAGAAACGGGAGCGAGCACCTCCCCCCTGAAGACAGACCTTTGGAAGGCTCTGGCAGTCCTGGCGCTGACTTCAGGGCGCTGGGGCAGCGTGCACACGCAGCTCTTCCACGCCCTGAGACGCAGGGGCAGAGTTTGGGGCCGGCAAGGGCAGTGAGGGCTGAGATGGAGCCTGGGTGGGCGCTCAGGCTTTCGTGAGGTAGGAATCAAGGACCTGCCAACGGACTGCATGAAAGTCGCGCCGGGTTTGCAGTGTGTGGCTAACCCTGGCCGCGCCCGGGGGCACCCTGTGCTGTGAGCTCCTCTTTGAGAGGCAGGTTGGCGAGCCTGGCTGGTTAAGGGCCAGGCGGTGAATCTTTTCACCTTCGGGAAGATGCAGTGAGTCTCTGTGGCAACTCTTCAACTCCGACCTCGCACCTGAAATATGTAAACAAGTGGGCTGAACTTGTCCCAGCAAAACATTCCTGGGCAGGGAAGTGAGAAGTTCATCTCACTGTCTAGTATGGCAAGATAGTCTTAAAAATTGTTTTGCACTCGTTTCAAAGCTCAAAGCCTCTTCCTTCCTGCAGAGTTGCACAAAAACGGGCAGCGAGCTGCATTTGGCCCGAGAGCCACATCGGCTGACCCTGGCCTTAAAGGACAAGTGGCCTTCCCAGGGCCAGGGCGAGGGAACGTGGTTTCCCTGGGGCCTCCTGCGGAGTCAGGGCGGGGGGCAGTGGACCTTTTGAGGTGAGGAGACCTCAGGACCAGAGAACCACTCTGAAGTCTTTGTGGGAGTGGGGACGCTTTCACTTAAGATTTGTAATATTTATTTATTTTTTAAAAAGATTTATTTATTTCTGCACACAAGAGCTGGGGTACAGACCAGAGTTGCGGGAGGTGAGAGGATTCGCCAGAGACAGAGTAGGGAGCAGAACAGACAGATCCACTGAAACACACTACTGAGGGGAGCAGCGGGGAGGCAGGAGAGGTCTGCTGTGCCACGTGGGTCCCTCCCTGGCCGGGGATCGAACTCATGCTGCTGTGCCGCGGATGCTTCACAGTGCGGTGCTCAACCCGCTGCGCCACCAGGGAGGCCCTTTATTGGGATTCTTAAAAAATATTCACTTACTTCTTACATTGTTGTTCACTTTGGGACAGTGAACCCCCCAGGGATTGCCCCATAGTTCTCCCACCACCACAGCACCCAAGAGCTGTCTGGTTTATTGTGATTTTATTTTCCTTTTCCTTTTTCTTTATTTATTTTTATTTGACATCAATTGTGGTCCCTTGGGTTTCCTACCACCATTTCACCTGTGCACCGTCACCTCAGTCCCTTGTGCTCTTTCTGCCCTCAGCCCGTCCCCCCGACACACAAAGTGTCTCTTATTGGGATTTCTTGAATAATGACTTCATGCCGCCTTTTGAGTCACTGAGAACTAGAGGGCAGGTTGGAGGTTGTGCAGGCAACTCGTGGAGCTCCAGGAAAGTGCCAGAGCAGGAGGGACCACATTCTGCTCCCCGGGGTGGGGCACCAGGGCCGGGGTGGGACTCCTCGGCCGGGGTACCCGATCAGCTGTGTCGCCCCTCCCCAGCTGGCAGCAGCTGCTGGACACAATTGCATCTTGCTTCTGTCCCTGGCAGGAGAGAAAGTGGGTGGGTGTCCCAGGTGAGTCGATAAGGAAATAAAAACAAGGGTGGCTTCAGAGGAACAGGCCACGCTGTTCCTCCATGCTGACGGTGAAAGAATGGGCTCAGTGTTATCGGGAGATGAGTGAGAGCCTTTGACTCAGCGCTGGGGTTGCAGCATCCAGAAGCGGGCATCGCGGCTTGGAGGCCGCAGCTGAGGAGCGGGGCAGGTGGGCTCCTGGGCTGGGCCGAGTGGGTCTGGGTCAGCTGTTTCTCTGTCGCATTGCCCTTGTGGGTGGTCAGGACTCGGGACCGGTGTGGCTAGAGCACCCACTCTCCCAGGGAAGGAGGAAGACCCAGTTCCTCCAGGAATGGAAACCAGGCAGGGCCGCCCGCCCGCCCACCCGCAGCCACTGGAAGAGGCCTGCCAGCCCTCCAGATCGGGCTTGGAGATACGCGCTGTGCCCGGAGGGAAACTGGGCTCAAGGATGTGACTTGAGACTGGACATTTTGCAGAAGACCCGTAGAACATTCTCCAGCTGAGCCTCTACAACTCTCTCAAGCTGCCTCAAAAGGTATTACTTCATTGCCAGCCCTCGTAGGGCCCTCAGGACATACTTTTGAGATGTTCTTGGAGGAACAAAGCTTTGCCCATGGAGTCAAAACACACGCTCCCCTGACGGATTCATTTCCCCTCTCACCAACTGGGTCATTTAAAGCGACAGGAACGTACAGTCACATGCTGCAGGCTGGAAATCTAGAGCCAAGGAGATGGCAGGGCCACGCTCTCTAAAGGCTCTCAGGGAGGACATGTTCCTGGCTTTCCTTGTAGCCGCTGTGTGACCAGCAACCCTCGTGTGCCTGAGACACATCACCCTGGCCTCTGTCGCCATCGGCCTGCGGCCATCTTGTCCCTGTTCCTTCTCATCTTCCCTCCTGTGTCTGTCTTGACATGGCTGCCTTCTCAGCCTCTTCTCAGTAGAACACTGGTTGTGTTGAGTGGAGGAACCACCCTGCCATGTCACCCTGCATCTTAATGCATTACCTCTGCGCCATCCCTACTTCAGATGAGGTCCCATTCTGAGATTCTGGAAAGGAAGTGAGTTTGGGGGCGGGGCAGCATTCAACCCAGTACTCCTTGGAATAGAGAATGTTCTCTCTAAAATAGGCACACCCTTTATCTGGAGCTTGAGTAGAAGATACTCCTAGTGGAGATAGAGGACGCTGAGGAGACCACCTTCTTGCTGAGGCACCATGCTGGAGACTCGCTTCTTCCCCACAGATTGGTTTTCAGGCCATCGTTCCAAATAGATCCCTGCAGGAACAGACCAGTGGGTAGAATAATATTAGGTAATGTCTGAGGCACAGGTGATTTACCTCAAGTTAACCCCCAAAATTATGCCTGTACTCTGTTGATACGCTACTGAGAATCTCCAGAGCTTTCCAGGTGATCTTGAACTATTTAATAGTGTTTCAACTTTTCTTTCCATTCTCATAGTTGTTTTCTATACTGTATACTCATTCTAAAATGACAAGACTAAAGATAAATAAGTCACCTAACATTTCTATAGAGAGTTGTTAGGTAATACCTAACAAAGTTTAGAATACACATAATGCTTCCCCAGCATTCTCCTTATAGTTTCATGATAGGAACGAGGTGCATAAATATCTAGTGATGGAAATTCACGTCTGTACCTTATTTGTAGCCTGACCTATCACTTACAGTCATTACAGAACATTTGTGCTAGCTAGAATGTAACCCCTGAGAGTCAAAGAAAAAGTGTCTGAAATTTAGACTCTCTCGGGTAAATGCCTCCGAAATAAACACCCCAAGAGACCCGAGATTGGTTCCTTTTAATTTAATGACACTGGTATGCCAATAGCATTATTTTCTTCTATGCCAAGTGGTACAGCACTACCAGGCTGACACCAATATTTGTCTGTGTTTGTCGGGTGGACGCACTTTCTGTGGGGGGCTGAGGATGGTGTCTGGAGACTGATACCCACTTCCCTTGATGGTCTCTTCTGTCTGAGGAGAGGTCTGTCTTCTCTCTAAGTCACAAATACGCTTGTTAGCTCACTCAGCAGCGGCAGAGTTTAAGCCTCCCCCTGTGTTGAGAATACAGGGTGTTCTAGAACAAAAGAATGTGCAGGTGAAGATAAGGGACATAGCCTGAAGAGCGAAGGTTGCCTTCCTCACACCCAAGCAAATCCTTTCCCCCAAGTGAGGGTTCCCTGCCTACACCCGAGGCGGAAATGACAGCTATCTCTGGATCTTTGTGTTCTGCATAACAGCTTACTCTGTGTAGCCCTGTAGCTCCGTTCTGGCTGCGCTTTCCCTACACTGAAGAATCAGCAGTCTCTGAGGTTGTCCAGTCCCTGAGGGGGCCATTGCTCCTGGACCTGAGGAGACTGTCTCCCTGAGGGACAATGGGCTGGCAGCCATCTGTGGCCATGGAGACACAATGCTGGAAGCCACAGGCAACAAGCAAACGCCCTTCGTTCATTCTATGCGTTTAGGCTGTCATGGAGGAGACCTGTAACCCACAGCGCTAGGTGGGCACTGCGGAAGCTCTCTAACCACTCGAGTGAATTGCACCCTGTCCCCAAATTCATAGGCAGAAGTCCTACCCAGGCCCTGGGGACATGCTTTATTTGGATGCAGAGGCGTGCCCTCCCTTCGAACAGGAAGCTGCTGGTCAGTGTGACTAGGGTCCTGAGAAGGAGGGGACTCAGGGGACACACACGCACATGAGGACAAGGCCTCATGAGGATGGCCCGGAGATCAGGCCCTCCTTCTCCAAGTCAGAGACTATCAAAGATGGCCCGTCACCCCTCAGCAGCTGGGCAGGCCTGAGACAGTCTCCTCCGGGCCCTCAGAAGGCCCCAAACTTCCACCCTCCAAACCAAGAGATCAACTTCCCATTTGGAGGCACTCGGTGAACAGTGCGTTTCTTTGGCCACACCTGCAGACTAAGGCCCTGGCCCAGAGCTGCCCCCTTCCGCCCTGGGCAAAGGCCCCCAAGCTGAGGAAGGGCCTTTAAAGGCGCGGCTGCAGGTACTCACGGAACAAGGCAAGGCCCAGGTCCGACTGGGGCGGTCGGGGAGACCACAAGGCTGTTTATTACTCACACAACTGGGGAGGGACACTGGCCAGAGGTGCCACCCCCGGGCCCCAGCCCCCCAAAACCATGCTGATAACAGCAACTCAGCATGTGACGTGCCCAGTGCTGAGAGGCCACTGACTGTGGCTCCCCTGCCAAGTCGTTGGCCGAGGTCCCGTAACAAAACCTGTGCTGTTCCACTGGCTTCCCTGTGTGTGCTCCCCGCTCCCCCTCCCCAGCAAGTATTTTATTCAGGAGAAAGAGAGAAGCTAGAGACACCACCCTGCCCATTAGCAACACCTGCCAGCTTTCACTTCGGGTCTCCCATCCAGAAGCGTCTTAGGTAAAAATCCACCTTTCCAGGCTGTTTTAAGCATTTTGCAGTTTCCTTTACTTATTTTCCTTTCGTCATCTTGGAGGCACTGAAGTGTCTTTATTTCGTTGTCTTCTTCTGGAATGTTACCTTTTTTCTCCGCGTGTCTTCTGGTCCAGGATCGTAGCTTTATCATTTCTTCTGCGGGGTTACCTTTTGCTTCTGTAGCTCCTGCTTCGTAGCAGCCGGGGGAGGTGAAGTCATTGCTCATCTTGAAAGTCCGGGCCCCTTTCCTGCTTGACGCAGCTGCCCCAAACGCCCAGCACACACGAGCCCATCTGCGTCACACCAGGCCTCTGCCACAGCCCGTTCCAGGGCGAGCGCGGGCTCAGAGCCGTGGCCAGCTGCGGACTGCCGGGGAGGGGGCCCCACGGCCTCTCTGTGCGGGCTCTGGTGCGCAGCCGTCTTCAGGTGTGGATGCACAGGCGCCTGCAACCTGTCAGGCCCTGGTTGCTGAGAGCTGACCAGGGTTTGCTCCCACCCACCAGACCCCACCAGGATGCAGTGGGTCTCTTCATCCTCTTCCCTTCTGCGCTCTTTGTCAGCCATCTTCTTGCTGTGGGCCTGGGTTCCCTTGGGCACAAGCATGGGGAACCCCTTGAGGAGGCTGGGCCGTGTTTCTGATACTCTGCTTTGCTCGTCTTCTCCACGAGAGAGCGAGTCCCAAAGGAAGGGCTCTGCTTCCTGGTTTTCGGTCGGTCTCCCTGTGTTTCTTCGCACTGTCAGGGCGAGCTGAGTCTTCGTTCAGATGCCCGAGGCCCATTGCTCCGGCACCAGCAGCGGTGCAGGAAGACGGTGGTGCAGGGAAGTGGGGGCACGAGCAAAGGGGCCGGCGGCAGGGCTCGAACTCGCGCCGCAGCGGCTGCGGTTGCTTCGTAGTATGTTGCTTAAGCCACTGCGCCCCCAGGGAGGCCCACAGAAGATCCTTTAAAGGACGGCGGTGCAGGGACCCACTAAGGAGGGTGTGCGCGCCGAGGCAGCCCCTCTCTGCTACTGGCCGAGGAGGCGACACGGAACCGCGACCAGAACCTTTTCCACCCATGAGCGTGTGGAGAGGGCCGACGTGGGAGGAGCAGGGACTGAGCCCTGAGGGCACACACCTGAGGTGACCTTCTGCGTCACCCTGACCCTCTGGGCCCCCCAGCGCCCCCCACTGGCCTAACCACAGCGGGGACTAGGGGCGGCAAGGGGGTGCTGATGAATTCTGTGCTGCTCGGCCCTGGAGACGGGCAGCCAGGGGGCCTGGAGCAGCAAACGGACCTATTAGTGGGCAGAAGCCCCTCCCAGACGGCCGACCCCACGGGGTCTTCGGGTTACACAGTCATTCAACAAGCGCGTGATTTCCACTCTGAAGAGCACCGCACGAGGTGCCCCGTTTTGCCGTCTCAGCATCTTCGGCCGCGTGCGCGGAGGCCTGGCCTGGGCTTCATGCGGCGCTCCTACGTGGGGGCACCGTCTCCATTCGGCAGCTCGCTGTCGGGGGACACGGGCTCGCCCACACACACAGCGAGTAAGGGACGAGACTGAGCTCCAAGCAGACTCCGCAGCCCCCGCGCACCCCGCGCCCCTGGGGCAGCCCCTCTGCCCACAGCGGGTCTGTCCAGCAGGATCGGGCTGTCCGTGTTGAGAGCTCCTCTCAGAACTTCTTGGCAGGAAGACTTGGAGTCTGAGCCCTGGGGGCCAGGACGGGCTCCCTCGCCCCCAGGACAAAGACTGCTCTCAGGTGGGCGAAAGGGAGGCCACGCTGGCCAGGAGCTGCCCACGGCACCGGCAGGTCCAGGCCCAGAACGGAGCCCCCAGGGGGCCGGCGTTGGTGCTCTGCGGACGGCGCCCTGGACTTGGCCAGGTGAAAGCAGCGCGGGAGGGCCCGGGGAGAGCAGTGTCGGGGCTGGGTGCGCGCTGCGGGGGGCTGCGGCACGCTGGCCTTGCGCCTTCCATCCCGTGTGGCCTCTGGCACGAGGAGGCTGGAGCCAGGAAGGGGCGGAACGTGCTTCCGGAGCCATCGGTCTGGCGGGCGTCCGGACTGAGCACGGTCCGCAGCGCGGGTCCTGGCCCACTGCACCATCCTCACCGTGAAACCCGTCACCGCTGCGTCGTCTGTCAGAAGGCAGCCGGAGGCCACCAGGCCGAGTCAGGACGGGGCCGGGGAGCCGCCTGTTCCCACGCGCCCGGGGGCGGCGGATTCAGGGCGGGCTCCTTGTGGAGAGCCACTGCTGTGGGGCCGCTGATCCCACTGGGGGTATCCAGGAACCCTGAGATGTGCTGGAGAGGAGAGGAGATGGGCCCCTTGCAGAGGGGCAGTGCAGGACAGACGCCGGTCAGTGGGGACGGAGGGGTGCAGCAGCAGGGAAGGCAAACTCGAGATGAGCGTTTGATTCGGTCTTGTCAAAATGTGGGGACGATGAGGCGGGGCCCGGGCCTGGGGCGGAGGGGGAGGGGTGTGCAGCGCGGGGGGCACGGGCAGGTTCTCTATGACCTGGCAGACGGGCCAAGGAGCAGTCCTGGAGCCCTCGGTGGCTCTCTCAGACTTGTGCTCTATCATGCCTCCGAAGCGACGGGTACACGGCAGGCGGGAGCCGGCAGGCCTCCAGGCCCTGGCACACCCTCACTCGGGGCTGCTGCTGCTGCCGCCGCTGCTTCTGCCACTGCTTCCGCCACCGGCATCCCCGTGACGCTGCCTTATAGGCCCAGTTTCAGCCCAGGTGCGCCCACTTAGCCACGCCCACACCCTACCGCAGGTGCCACCATCAGGCTCCTGGACCGCAGGTGCAGGTGTCCGTCATCGACACAAATAGTGGGAGGGGGGAAAGCCTGGTCACCTTCACTTGCCCTGCAGGGCGCCTCTACTGTCTAGGAGGCAGCAGGTGGCACTTGGCGCACACCCTTTTTCTTTTGCTCCCTGATCTGGATGCGGGGTGGGCTGGCAGCATGTTGGGGTGGTGGGAGCCAGCTGCAAGGCTGCGGGCCACCTCAGCACCTTCAGTTTCCACTGCCTCGTTGTCGGGCAAGTGGAAAAGTGATCAGGCTTTCCACTCTCCTGCCACTGGTGTGACGATGGACACCCGAGGTCCTGCACGCAGCCTACGTGGGCATGCGCAAGTGGGCGCACCTGCGTTGAGACATGGAGCATACGAGGGCGGCCTCACGAGGACGCCAGCAGCAGCAGGAGCAGATAGAGGACCAGAGAGCCTGGAGAGTGAGGATGCGCCGGGGCTAGGAGACCCGCCAGCCTCCTGGCCCCCGCCCCTGCCTGCCGTGGCCTGGTTGCCTCTGATGTAAAGATGCAGTAAAAGCCTGGAAAAGCCACCGAGGGCTCCCGGCCTCCTCCTCGACCCGTCTGCCGGGATCATCGAGAGCCTGCCCCTGCCGTGCTGGCGCCACACTCGCCCTCACCAAAGCCTCTGGCCCTGTCAGACGGCGGCGGCTGCGGGCCTGGGTGGCGGCCCGCGGCGGTGACGGGCAGCCTTTCAAGACTTTGTAGGGGGAAACAGCCCGGGCACCCGCCGGAGCGTCGCTTCTGAAGGGCACGGGATGGCCCGAGGTGCTCGCTGACAGAAAACCCAGACGCGGCCCCCATACGAGGGCTGCAGCAGGGCGGTGGTGGCCGCGGAGAGGCCAGGGTCTGGGCTGGCCGCAGCGGCCGCGTTAAAGCTGCACTGACCGGGCGTTCTGTCTCTCTTGCAGGGATGTCCAGCTCTGCGGTGAGTGCCCGTCCTTCTCTCCACGCAGCTCCCGCGAGGCCCTGGGGGTGTGCCTGTCCTAATGTCCGCACCCGTGCTCCTCACAGGCGGGGGGAGCAGAGGGCGCCTCCGGCCTGGGGAGCAGTGCGAGTCGTGGGGGGCTCCTGAGTGTGTGAGGTCCCACTCAGCCTGTACCAGCGGCCTGGTTTATGTCTCCACGTAAAAGGGAGGGCATGAAAACGCAAGCACCCCAGCCGCCCCCAGCCGCCCCAGGTCGCAGAGCCCGCGGGTCCCCTTCCTGCCGCGGCTCTCGGCACATCTCGACCCCAGACTGCTTCTCTCTGGCAGACCTGCTGCGGCTACCCCGTGAGCATCTTCTTTATCGTCATCAACGAGTTCTGCGAAAGGTTTTCCTACTATGGCATGAAAGGTAGGCACCCCGCAGCCCACCTCTCCCGCGGGCGCGGCGTTCACACAGCCCGCCCTGACCTGTCCCCCCTCCCGCCTGCCTCTGCCGAAAGCCATCCTGACCCTGTACTTCCGGTACTTCTTCCTCTGGACGGACAACCTGGGCACCGCCGTCTACCACACCTTCGTGGCCGTGTGCTACCTGACACCCATCCTCGGCGCCATCATCGCCGACTCCTGGCTCGGCAAGTTCAAGTGAGCAGCTGCGAATTTCTTGTTGACAGACAAGTGGCCGACGGCAAGCTTGGGGGTGCGGGATGGCGAGGTGGGAGCGAGGAGTGAAGTCCAGTGAGGTCCTGGGAGGCAGCGCGCCCCCCTGCTCATCGCCGCGGCTCAGCCAGGCGCCCGGTCGGGCGGGCTGCAGGCAGCCTGGCGGGTTGTTTTCCTCCTGCGGACACTTCCCCGTGTCTCCTCCTGAGATGGCGGCGGAGACCCGTCTCCCAGTCAGGGGTCACCCCTGGGAGTGTCTGGGAGAGCGGGGTTCAGGGCTGGCAGAACAAGCACACCCTAATAGACGCCCCGCCTAGGTCAGGGCTGCTCACCGGTCTTACGGGGCAAGACCCCAGGGCATGAGCAGCCGGGGCTCCTCAGGGGTCCGGCGACTCAGAGAGGGAAGAAGAAGAATGTCCGCGAGGACATTCCCGTAGCTGGACCGGGCAGCAGCAGGAGTCGCCACCGACTGTCTCAATGCTCCACAGGACACAAAAATAGCCGGGTCGGCTCCCGGCGCAGCGTAGTCACCGGTACGAGCCAAGGGCCGCGCGGTGTGGGTCACAGCGCTTCTCCCTGCCCAGTAAGACCCGGGGTCTTTCGCATACAGGGGCCCTTGGAAAGCACGGGGGAGCCCCGATCGCCCTGGTGTTGAGATCCCAGCACCCCTTTTTGACGCCCTCGACTTTTTCGAAAGGACAGGTTTATTACAAAAGAGGAGGGGAAGTCAGGGACCCCCCAGACCCAGCGGGCAGAGGAGCACCCCTACCAGGGACGGGGCTGTTAGCAGAGACGCCTGCGTAGTCCCCGGTGGCCGCCTCGGGCGGGAGCTGCTCCGCGGCTGGGTGAAGGGAGCAGGCTGGGGGCACGGACGCACCTGCAGCCACAGGCGAGCAGGAGGGCTGCTGTCGACCGCCCCCACGTCACTGCTAATTGCTGCCCACCGAAGCCTCGCCAGTCACACACGGCACCTGTTTTGCACGTTGTGTGTACTGTGTACTGTGTTTTTACCATAAAGCCGGCTAGAGAAAAGAAAGTTCAAGAAAACCGTAAGGAACAGAACATAACGCTGGCAGCACTGGGCGGTATTTCCTGCTGCTGAAGTTCACGTCGCTCGTTGACAAAAAGCCTCCCCCGCCAGGGCCTCCGGCATTACCATCCTGTCTGTGCTGTAGCTGTCACGCGGCATAGGGCAGACGGAAGCGTGAGCAGGCCGTTCCGCCCTCCCCCATGGGTGTCATGGCGGACACCTGCGGTCCTGCACGCTGCCTACTTGGGCACGCCAAGTGGGTGCCCCACGAGGTCGCCAGCAGAAGAGAGGCAGAGAAGAAGAGAGAAAGGCAGAAGAAGCGGCAGCGGCAGCCTCCTGGCCCCCCGGCTCTCCTGCGTGCCATGTACCTGGTCGCTTCTGCTGCTGCTTCTGCCTTTCTCCCTGCTCCCCCTGGGCGTCCTCGTGACGCCGCCCTTCTACGCCCCGTGTCCCAGCCCAGGTGCACCCACTGGCGCATGCCCACGTAGGCAGTGTGCAGGACCGCAGGTGTCCGTCATCACACCAGCGGCAGGGGGGCGGAACAGCCTGCTCTCTCAGCTACCCTACACGCGTCGCTAGCGCCAGACACCAGGATGACGAGATAACGCGAGAGGTCATCGTAGTGTACAGGTGGAACAGTTCTTGTGTCCATATCAAAGAAGCAGCGAAAGGTCAAGTGTAGTTCAAGGGCAACTTTGTTCAAAGACAAAACGGGTCTCTTGCCTGTTCCTGGCTCCTCCAGCGAGGCTGCCCTGCGCGGCCACACGTTCTCCAGAATGCTGCCGTTGGAAGCGTTACTCGAGTCTGAGAAGCAAGTGCCATGGGTCTGCGAAGCTAGAGGCAGGGAGCCGGCTCGGGGGGGTGAGGAGTGGGCTGTACTTACGCAGCTAATCTGGGTCCCCGAACCCCTTCAAACACAGGACAATTGTGTCGCTCTCCATCGTCTACACAATCGGACAGGTGGTGACCGCGGTCAGCTCCATCGCTGAACTCACTGGCATCAAAGAGGATGGGACGCCCAACAACCTGACCGTGCACGTGTGAGTTGGCAGCTCTCCCCGCCCCAGCCCCGGCCCGTGCCTACTCATTGTCAGTCTTGTCCCCTCCGGCTTCCCCGGCAATGCAGGGGGCACTTCTGCATTGCTGCATGCATCAGCAGCTCTGAGGAAGCTGTTTCGTTGATCTAGAGTTGGGTCTCCAGCTGGTCACCGGTCTCGCCATTGTCTGGGCTGATTTCCATCTTGGGCGCATCTCACTTGGGCACACGGGATGTGCAGGGAGATTCGAGCTTCCCCAGGGGACACAACTCGCAAACCTTAGTCTTCATTGCACTGGTGCCCTCAAGGTCCTGTACCTTTGAGGTCCTGTTCCGCACCACTCTGTGCCACTCTCCCTTAATTTTCAGTTGCTCAGTTTCATCAACATTTATACCAGCCCCGTGTCCTGAGTCCTTGATGGAAAACGCTGTTGGCAAATCCTCCTCTGAGATTCATTTCCCTTCACTGCCATCTGCCCTAGTAGACAAGTTGTCAAGATTTATTTCCTGCCCTGTGCTTTTGTTCCTCGGTCAGCTAGTCCGTCATCTCGTGGACTGGGAAGTAGAACTGAAATGCAAATTCATATCTGCAGTCCCGGTGTTTCTGGTTTGTTAGCTGGTGTGTCGAGGCCAGGGCCGGTGGTGAGACACACCTCGGGCCCAAGGAGGCGCCGGTGGGGGCAGAGGCCAGAGAGCCCAGCTGCTCAGGTGCAGCACCCGGGCCCAGCCCCCCACAGCCCAGCTATGACCCTGGGCAGTTTATCTTCTCCACGTCTCAGCGTGCTAATCTATACTATCGATTAAGAGCGTGGACTTTAGAGCCAGGCAGTGTGTTAGGCCAGGTAGGTTCAAATTCTAACCCTCCTCATTGTGTAATCTTGAGGAAGTTTCTCAACCTCTGCGCCGGGTTGCTCATTTTTAATGAGATTGCCTCATCTCAGACTGCTGGACGCTATTTGGGGTAAAGCCCCAGGGCATTGTCTGGGAGCAGTAAGTGGTCAAGAGAGCTGAGACGTGTATTTCATTTCCTGGAGTCCATACTGGAACTACCTGAAGTTCTCACAAGAGTGCGTGGAGTAGAACATTCAGCTGGCCACATTTTTGTTGTTGTTTAAAATGGTTAGCATGAAAAAGCTCAACCCAAGTTGTGTGGAAGCGGGAAGTTGCTAAGGGCTGCTGAACAATTTGCCCAAGATAACGGTCAGGTTACCATGACCCCTCCTCAGATAACGTGAAAAGTTCCTGATAAACTCCCACGTACCCCACACTACCAGCTGTAGGTCAAGACAGCAAGCTTCCGCATGCAAACTGTGGAAACCTTACATCCCTGCCATTCAGGGCTCATTTATTCTTGATTTATTCTTGCATACATGAACTGGGGTACAGGCCAGAGGTGTGGGGGAGAGGATTCAGCAGAGACAGAGTGGGGAGCAGGACAGGCAGACTGAGTGGAATACACTGCTGAGGGGAGCAGCAGGGAGGCAGAAGAGGTCTGCTGCGCCATGTGGGTCCCCTACCTGGCCGGGGATTGAACTCGTGCTGCAGTGGCTGCAGATGCTTCATAGTTCAGTGCTGAACCCCTTGTGCCACCAGGGAGGCCCCTCAGGGCTCAGTCTTTTGGGAGCTATCTCACTGAGCCCACCGGCAGGAAGAATAAACCTCTCCACCTCTCTGAGGCATTCTGGTTTCTCTGAAAAAAATTGCTGTAACAGTGTCCAGAGGCAAACAAAATGAAAGCATCCAGTTAATCCAGAAGCTGATTTTTAAAGAATTCTTTCTCTGTAACTTTATCAGTTTCATAAAACACCTTTTATGGTATGTTTAAGTAACAATAGCAACCATAAAGATACAGAAGGAAATACACAGACAACCTGAAATCCGGAGTACCTACTACAAACCTAACAAAACTACAAAATGAGGCTTGGTACATCATATGAGTGAGTTCTTTCAATTCCGCAGGTAAAACACAAATAACTTGGAATAACAAATACAAGTAATCCTCTTTGTTATTGTTGATATTTCCTTTAGTTATTGTTGAAGCTTATAATAAATCTTTTGCTATACTTTTTTCTAGTCATCTGGACACTATACACAAATTAAGGTCATGCTACATACATAACCTGATATTCTGCTTTGCAATTAAATAATGTTTTCCAGTGCCTGGAAGTTCACCACGGGATGAAGCTTAAACATTTCACGTAGCCATTCTAAACTCCGATCATAAGTCTTTTTTGGTCTTCAAACTATTGCATTCATTTTTCTGGATAGTAAATTATTAGCTAGAGGTATGAATTTGAAGGGCCATGAGTTCAAATGTAATTCAATTTGTGAAGACATATTCCTTAGAAAATCTTTTCACAGCAAGCCCCCGTGACGATAACAAGAAAAGGAAAAAATGAGGTCAAAGGTCACTACTCAAGGGTATTTAAAGCAACTTACATACCTTTTCTAAAGCTGCAAGTCTCAAGGCCATCTGAATGCAACAGGTGATGTGCCTGCCGTGGGCTGGACTAGCTGCCGGCTGTGTGCATTTCTTCCTTGTGATACAGGCTACAAGTGAAGACTTGATGACATTTGATTACATAACAATAATTAGAGACTATACTCTTGTGAATTGTCCTCATGCCACACCTGTGCCTGGGGCCCGGAGGGAATGAAGGGAAAGGGGGGCTCCTGCTTTAGGGTTCCCGGGAGGGCAGTAACCCCCTTCTTGCCGTAGGGTGCTGTCGATGATCGGCCTGGCCCTCATCGCGCTGGGGACGGGCGGGATCAAGCCCTGCGTGTCTGCGTTCGGTGGAGATCAGTTCAGCGAGGGCCAGGTAAGCCTCCTCCCCGATGGAGCCCGTTCTCCGGTCTGTTCTCCCTGGAAAGCGGCCAGGCCCCGGGCGTGAAGTCCGGGGCCCCTCCGTGCCACCCGGAGCTAGAGACCCGGTATCCTCCCGCCTGTACCGAAACCTCATCCTTTGGATTACAGGAAAAACAAAGGAACAGATTTTTTTCCATCTTTTATTTGGCGATCAATGCTGGGAGTTTGCTTTCTACTATCATCACCCCTCAGCTCAGAGGTAAGCGTGGCTCACGGGATTCCTGTCTCCTTTTCGCTTGTGGAGAGAGCGGTGGTAGAGTCAGGTGGGCGCTTGAGTCCTTGTTCTCCGCGTCTTGTCTGTTCTACCTGCGTGCACATCAGATTAAATTAAGAAATGAAATACTTCCTGGGGATTTATAGATTTCTTCAAAGAGTGTAAGTTCGAATATAACCGCTTTTAAGGGTACTGGCGTGGGCAAGGACCCCCTTTCCCTAGGGTGCTGTCCATATTCAAACTGGCATTAAATATGGCCATTCCTGCTTGTTTTGTAGAAAAATGTAGATGCTTCTATTGTAGATGCTCCTCTCCTTCCATCCTTCCCGCTCCCTCCAGGTTCGGGTAGAATACGCACTATGCATGTTTGAATTTGAGAATGTGTTAAGGGATCGTTTTTTAAAGGTGAAATCCTGATTCTTGTACAAATATAAAATGAGCATATGAAACGGTTTCACATAACATTGATTTAGGAGGGACTGAAGGCCTCTATGCATCAGTTTAAATGAGGATTTGACTGACAGAGATTTATATTCCTTGCAAGGAAAAAAAACTGCCTTGCACTGCCGTGAACCATGTGTACAGCTACAAGAGAAAATACCCGCAGGCCTGTGCCCTACAGCTCTCTATAGAATTATACAATAACACGCCAAAGGCAAAAGCAAACCATATGGGTCAGGCTATTCTGCAGTCTTCAGCACTCCTTTGAAAGGATTTCTAGTAATCTCTGTTTCCCTTCCAAAGTCTTAATTTTTTTCCTTAACAACCCCAGGATTCCAGAGCAAAAGTAGGTACTTACTCAAGAGTTGTGAAACTGTGGCCCGTGGGCCACACCCAGAAACCTGAGCAAGCCCACCCAACACTGCAATGGTCCGCAAGCCTCGGATATTTGCTATCTGACTTCCAGACCTCACAGAAGAGTTTGTTAGCTCCTGCCTTGGGTTGTTTTATTGGCATCAACATACGATCTTCATTTCCCACGGGACTTTTGATTTCCTTTATAAAGTTCCCCTGTCTTCAAGTTACTGAATCCAGGTGCCTTAGTTCTGCCCCACTAGGGAAATCCACAGAACACCAGCACCCACTAGTTTTGGCTTGACCATTAGGAGATGCCTACTCAGGGCCGAGATTGAGCCTGTCTCCACTGCCCGCTCTCACTACTGAGGTGTTTGGCTCCTTTGGCAGGGACGTCAATAAGGGGAATGGGTAAGTCTAGAACATTAAGTGAAAACAGTATGTAGTGACCAGCTTGGGATTTAAAAAAGTTGGGGGTCAAGCAAGTATTACTCGTGCCCGTGATGAATTTTAATCTCCGAACTTTTCCCCAGTTCAGAAATGCGGACATCAAGAGTCCTGCTACCCGCTGGCTTTCGGGGTTCCTGCCGCCCTCATGGGTGTGTCTCTGAGTAAGTAGCAGTCACTGACTTATCTAGCGCAAGCCTATCATGGTGAGACCCTCACACTGATTACTGAGAGCACTTTTCTAAAGCCCATCTAACACGTTGTAATAAGTAGTATGAAAATTGCCATCCCGTATTAAGTGTTTGCTGAGGATTCAAAGAATGGAGAGTTGACCTGAAGGAATAGGGACAAAAAAAGGGTTTCCTGGAATAAACCTCAGTTGAGTTTGATGCTTAAAAGTTTTGTTCTGTCTAGCAGATGAAGGAGAAAGGGATAGTAGAGTCCGCTAGACTAGATGAGCCCCTGGCGGACAGTTTTAGTCTTATCAATAGGTACCTTTCTACAGCTTGCCTGAAGCCATGGCAACCTGGTCCAGTTGTCAAACACCCTGCTGATCCTCTGGATTTCTATAGTGGTGTCATCTCAAAATGCTTCTGCTAAAACGCCTTCCCACTGGGAGGGACAGTTGTGGATTACCTGCATTCGTTTGCACTTCTGAGTACTGGCATTTCAGCAAGTGTCTAGAGTTTTCAACATGAGATAGTCTAGCTTAAAAGAGGGTAGGTAAAGGTCCTCCTTGGTGGTGCAAGGGCTTAGACACCACGCCATGAAGTATCCACAGCCATTGCAGCACGAGTTCGATCCCCGGCCAGGGAGGGGACCCACAGGGTGCAGCAGACCTCTCCTGCCTCCCCGCTACCCCCTCAGCAGTGTGTTTCAGTCCATCTGCCTGTTCTGTTCCCCACTCTATTTCTGATGAATCATCTCACCCCCCAACACCTCTGGTCTGTACCCTAGTTCTTATATGCATAAATAAATAAATCTTTTTTAAAAAAAAAAGATGGTAGGTATCTCGGTTTCCTGCCAGCACAAAATACCACGGGCTGAGTGGTTTCCACAACAGAAATGTAGTCATTATCCCCAGTTCTGGAGATGAGCATGTCAGCAGGCCGTGTCCCCGAAGACACCAGGGGGGTCTCCTCTGGCTTCCCTCCTACTTCCCGAGACCCCTGGCTTAGGACAGCGAAACGCCAGTGCTCCTATGGGCTCCCGTGGTCGCCGCCTGTGTCCAGAGCTCCTCTGCTAAGGACACCAGCCACATTGCAACAGACTGCCCTAGTGACCACATCTTAACTGGATCATCTGCAAAGAGCCTGTTTCCAATAAGGTCACATTCTGAGGGACCAGATGGGGACTTGACTGTCTTTGGGTGTGGGGCGGGGACACAGTTCGGCCTCTCACTGCGGATGGAGAGCAGGGCCGAGCAACCCTCTCAGGCCTGTACGGATCTTTCCTGCTCAAGTGAGATAGTGATCAGCTGGCGCTGGCCCCTCCTTGACCTTTTCTCAGCTCAAGTAGGTCCCTTTTGAACCTCTTTTGCTCATGTTAAAGGTACTTAGCTTTACCCTTAGAAATAAGTGAAAGCTCAGTACTCTCCCCTTTTTATGTGGTCATTTCCTTCCATAACTATTTAAATAGTGCCACATCCCACTAGAAATAGTGCCTCTTGCTCTCTAATTTTGGGCAAGCAGAATCCAATCAACCTTTTTTTAAAGATTGGTTTATTTGTGCATATAAGAACTGGGGTACAGGCCAGAGGTGCAGGGGGTGAGAGGAGTCACCAGAGACAGAGCGGGGAGCAGAACAGGCAGATCTACTGAAATACACTGCTGAGGGGAGCAACGGGGAGACAGGGCCTGCGCCATGTGGGTCCTTTCCCTGGCCGGGAAACTGGCACTGCTGTGCCACAGGTGCTTCACAATGCGGTGCTCGACCCACTGTGCCACCAGGGAGGCCCAGAAATGCATTTTTTTCTAAGTTAGCTTCACGGTATGCCTTGCCTAAGGAGGTCGATAGAAAAATTGCCTCATTATAAAACTCTAGATGTCAATAATTATAACTATATTTGTATACTTTGGGACAAAATAAATTCATAAATATGTTTACTTAGAAATAAATCTATGTATACATTTATAAATGTATGTACATATAAATGTATAAACATTCATTCATACATAAATTAAGTTTATAAAATATGTTTATACATATTTTAAGTATTTGCACTAAATTAATAAATATAAGTAAACATTTCAACAGATTATTTTTTCTGATGGTTTAGAAAAAGGAAGAAACTTCCTCTTGTCATGACGACCAAAACATCAAAGCTGTGCTTTCACTTTCGCAGAGTATTGCAGTGATCGAGTGCGTTGTAGGAAAGCGTGTACACTGCTCTCATCTCCCTTTGCAAAGGGCTAGAATTTGCACGTCCGTGGCCGTGCTGCGGTCTCGTGGGCTCCCTGAGTTTGGGACGTGCACAGCACTGGGCTTCTACCTGCATCTGAGGACACAGACATAACCTTACCCGGAAGCTCCCGGGGCTCCCTACATGGGGTGGGTGGGCAGCCCGTCCCGAGAGCGGCCCGGGCTCCCCTCCGAGGGCGGTAACCGAGGGAAAGCACCGCCGCGAGGCCAGCTGGTTCTGCCAGCGCCGCTGACGCCCCGTCTGCTCTCTCCAGTCGTGTTCATCTTGGGCAGCGGGATATACAAGAAGAGCCAGCCCCAGGGGAACATCATGGCCAAAGTGGCCAAGTGCACTGGCGTGAGTATTTCAGCGGCCGTTCTCAGCGACCCGCAGCCCCCTCCATCCTTCTGCCTCCTTTACACGAACCGATTCACTGGCCCACCGAGAATCAGAAAGCTTTGACTGGCCTTAAGCGTGGCGCCAGTGTTCTCGTCTGTTAAGCTGGCGTCTGTCTTCTCTCCCGGGTCTGGCAGTGCTGCTTTAGACTAGACTGTAGCTTGTGTATTTCTTGAAACGCGCGTGTCCCCTGAGGATCCCAAGACTCCTCCTCCTCTTGGCCGTCCCCTTTCCCTCCCGCCCTTTCCGCTAACACCAGGGAAGACCAAAATGTTTTTCCAAGCTAAGAATTCTCTCTCCAGCTCTTCCTTCACAAGCAGTTGGCACCTCCATCCCGATTCCTGCAGAACTCTCCAGGGTGCTTGCCGCGGGAGCAGTGTGTGTTTCCCGCGCCCTAGAGTAGCCCGCGCTTTGAGCTACAGCTTTGCAGCCACCTGCTTGTCCCCACTGACCCCTCCATAGTCCCCGCACCATTGTAGACGCACGTCGCTTTCACAGAAGTGCTCTCGCTCACCCACCAGGACTCTGAAAGCCCCTACGGTTATGACGAGTGGGTCGGCGTAGTTCTCTGGCTGGTGGTACACATTTATTGAGCTAACTTTTGTTTTCTTATAAATGTATTTCTCCGTAGTCCCCGCTCACTGTCCCTGGTGCGGCGACAGTGCTTGTATTTTACACCTGTCCTCGAGGGTCGCCGTGGTCACGAGTGGCTCTTGAACGTTTAGAATGTGCCAGGTGCAGCTGGGGAACAGAGCCTAATTGAATTTCACTTAATTTAATTTTCATCCTAGAGTCTCTTGTTTACATATATCCATAGAGTGAGTTTTCACTCTTGAATTTTAAAACTGTTAGTTCAGTTATTGAAGAACTTTTAAGTAGGTTTGGGATAATTTAGGTGTATAAATTTGGGAGTTTTTTTCCAGCATAAATTGTATGGAAAGTAAATACAGATGAAATATTCCTTAAAAAAAATGAGCATCTAAATTGATATGCGTCATAATACTAGATTAAAAATTCTTATTTTTTAAAGTTGATTATACATTAAGATCATTTATGAGGCATGTTAGGTTAAATAAAATATATTTCAAATGCATTTCACCTCTTTTGCTTTTACCTTTTAATATGGCTCCCAGAAAACTTAGCTGGCAAAGGTCTCCTGGCTAGAGGGTGTGGGATGTAAGGCAGTGACGGGGGACTCCGTTCACCCAACTCACTCGTAGTTAGAAAGAGATTAGGAGAAACAAACGCCTTTATTTCTTTGCTCCCCATCATCATTATGCTAGTACATACAATTTTATATTTTGTTTCTCCTCCAAAATGTAGTTTTCCATTGAAATGTGTTTCAAGATAAAGTAGTGAGTTCTGTTCCAAAATTTGGTCTTTTGCTTCCTTCCCTCAGTTTGCCATCAAAAACAGGTTCCGACATCGGAGTAAGAAATTTCCCAAGAGGAAGCACTGGCTGGACTGGGCCAGCGAGAAATACGACGTAAGTGACCATCGTCGCTCCTCTGGCGGCTCCCTTCCGGGGCAGAGGGCGGTCTGGCCGTGACGTCCCTCAGAGCGCCCTAGGACATTCTTAGTAGGGCTGCGTGGTCAGACTCTCACCTGCGTCCTCTTGCTTTCGTTGGCCTTTTAAATTACTCTCTGCCCGAATGTTTTCTGACCCGTGGGCATGGCCGACCTGGAAACAGTGTCGTCTTCTCTCGGTTTTTCGTTTGGAATCAGCTGCCGTGGAACACGTGTGCTTGTGATCACGGAAGTAGCTTGAAGAGGGGGTGGTGGTTGTGGTGGAGGATTCCACATGAGGTGGAATTACACTTAAGCTGGAGGCATTTACCTCCAGTACCAGTGTTAATAGTTCACAATTTGGGGGTTATCTAAAGAAATGGTGGTGGGTGTTTGGGCAGGCCATCACCTCCCAGCTTGTCTCTGGACACATATGTGTCTCTGCCACTCCTGTCACTGCTGACCGCTGCGTCCTCTCCCGCCCAACCACAGAAGCGGCTGATCGCTCAAATTAAGATGGTCACCAGGGTGCTGTTCCTGTACATTCCACTCCCGATGTTCTGGGCCTTGTTTGACCAGCAGGTAATGTCAGGCCTTGTGTCTGTATGTCTTCAAAGCCTACTTAACATTTCACTCTTAAAAATGTTCTTCCCAGTTTCTTTTTTATAGTTCATTTATTTGATCATTGTTAGGTCATTGAGTTCTTTCAAAAATAAAGACCACTCTGGATGGTTCTCTCCACATCTCTGTTGCAAAACAGTGGAGTCGGGGCAAGGAAAGGAGCCTTGGGCAAGTTTCCAGCCTAGTAGCCAGGACTCCTGCCAATCAAAACTGAGAGAGCAGAGCTCATTTTCCCATTGGGACACACTGGCAGATGGGGTGTGGTCTCCTGTGGGGTCCGCAGGACATCTAAGCGAAGAGGCCGCCACCTTCCACACTGACTGGAAGATGCTGCAGTGCCAGCCACGGATCTAAGTGACATGACTAGAACCATGTTCTCTGGGCAGGGAACCAGAGCCAGCGTACTGGCTTGTGGTCCACAGAGGCCCTGGAATTTTTTTAAATAGGGTTCAAAAGCTGAATGCTTTAGAGTCAGTAGCCAGAGATATTGTTTCTTTTGGAAACTGGAGTTTCAAGACAAACTGACAAACACGTGGTTTTATGGTGTGGAAAGGATTATTTTAAGGGCAGGCATTCTCTTGGGGGTGGGGGTGGAATGAGCACACACAGATCTCCTTATTTGTAAGTAGGGAACTGAAAGCAGCATCTGTAGGAACAGGAAGCAGTATGGCGTGTTGGCTGGGAACTGGCTATTGGAATGGGCTTACGCGGGAAATGCAGTCAACACCCTTTAGCTGGGTGGCCTGCCAATCCCTTTACCCCTTGAAAGGTTTACAACCAGACAAGTGTGTGAGGCTACAAGCAGACAGCTATGTAGAGACTGGTGACTGGCATAGGTTAAGAACTTGCTTGGCACCGTATTTTGTGACTTCTACAACATCCCCCCCATGGGCGTGATCAATCACGTTTATTCCCCCATGGAAATAGTCATTCACACCAGACCATCAGAGTCTTCTCTTACCCTAAAGTAGGCTGAGCATAGCTGAGCTATCCATTTTAGGACACACTGGGCTATTGAAATGGCTCTTAACAATGTTAACGTTCTAGAAACTGATGCCAGAGAAGATAGACTGTCTGCAGGGGTGAAGATATTCTTTATTTCAGAGAGGTAATTTGTAGTTTGTTTAGCAGTTACAAGGTGTAGTCTACTGGGTTCGTCTGTACAGCAGAAATGCAAGTGGCTTGGCTTAACCCGAATGTGATGGTGGAGCTGGGCGGGTGAGCTGATGTTTACAAGATGCTTAAAGCCATGACAACTCAGAAGTCACTCCCGACTTGGAAAAGTCTCGACATTGACTTGTAATGTGCAGAAAACCCACATTCCCAAGTGATGCGGCCAACTTGCTTGTTTTTAAGGGCTCAAGATGGACACTGCAAGCAACCGCTATGAACGGGAAAATCGTAAGTTCGGGAATCCAGATATTTGGCCTTCCCTGGTCACTGTCCCTCTGTTTTAAACCTTCTGTGCCTTTTCTCCTTCCCTTTCATGTCACTCCAACCCCCGCCCCCATTTATCAGCTATGGAAACGTCGATGAGATTTTTTTCCCTCCTCTTTCTAGGGAGGTATTGAAATCCAGCCGGATCAGATGCAGGTAGGAGAAAGCACGTAAGTGGCTCTGGGGGTCCAGGTGGCCTTGAGACAACCTTGACGGCGTGTCTCCCCACCGCAGACCGCCAACGCCATCCTCATCGTGATCATGGTCCCCATCATGGACGCTGTGGTGTACCCGCTGATCGCCAAATGCTTCAATTTCACGTAAGTGGCTGCGGCTGGGGTCAGGGTCGACTTCGGGAGTCCTGGCACTTTGCGGCTGCCCTCCCCTTTGTGTCTCTGCCCCTCTCCCCACCGCACTTCCTCCCTGATGGGGTTTTTACAGACACGTATTTGAATCCCACGTCTCTGTGCCCCAGTTTCTTTCGGAAAAGCCTCTAGAGGAGGCTCTCTCGTCACATTGATAACAGAAGTGTAACCATAAGCAATGTATCCCTCAAACATCGTTTCTCAAAATTAAGAAAACTGCAGATGAGACACGGTGTCCCCTTAACCTCCTAAGTCAGGGTCAGCAAGAAGAGGAGGAATTGCTTTCTACCCATGTGTTGGGGGGACCTGGTCTTGGGGTGGGGGGGCTGGACTGCTACCAGCTGGTAGGTTCGAGACTGGATGACACTGACGCTCTCTCTTGTTCCGCCAGCCCTTTGAGGAAGATGGTCGTGGGGATGTTCCTGGCGTCCATGGCCTTTGTGGTTACTGCCATTGTGCAGATTCAAGTCGATGTGAGTGGCCTTCAGAGTCTCCAGGGCCTTTCCCACTGGCTCACCACAGAAGCCCAGTGGTCAGAAGCCCAGGACTGAAGGAGTTCAGGGATGACTGGGTCTTGGCTGGTAGACCAAATCCTGGAGCTATGGGTGACGGGTTCCTTCAGTGCCCACTGCCAAGGCTGCGGCAGGACGAGCTCGGCTGGGTGCACTCAGTTAGAGCAGAGCTTGAGGCAGTTAACCTTCCATTGACGTTCAGCTTTTGTAAGGAGAGGGAAGTTTCTGGAACTTGTTCTTTTCTCTCATGGGCAGTCTGGTTCCAGAAGTTCACACAGGTAGACAGTGCTTCAATGTGTGTGACTTGTCTTTGGAAGGTGCCTTTTGTGCTCTGAGTCTCAGCAGCCCTTCGCCCCCAAGCTAATCTGTTGGCCCCACAGTGGGGCGAATAGACTCCTCAGGGCCCTACTCCTAGAGCAGGACTGAGAAACAGGAGATACTCCCTCTCGCTCTCTCCCTCTTGCTCTCTCCCTCTCACTCTCTCTCCCTCTCTCCCTCTCTCTCCCCCCCTCCTCCCTCTTCCTCAGTCTGCCTCTTTCTCTCCCCCAACCTCTCTCTCCCCCCTTCCTCTGTCCCCCACCTGTCACTCTCTGTTTCTGTCTCTCTTGCTTTCTCACCTCTTAATTTCTTTTTTCAAATGTTTCACTGTGTCAGAACACACACAACATAAAACAACGTCTCGGCCATCTCTGAGTGAACAGTTCACGCTGTTAAGTCGGTTCCGCTGCTGGGCCGTTGGTCTCCAGGCGCTTTTCATCCTGCAGAGCCGAGCCTCTCTCCCCCTGGACACCACTCCCCATCCTTGTGCCGGCCCTGCGGCCACCCGTCCACTTCCTGTCCCTGTGGGCAGAATGCGCTGCACCGCTGCTGGCCGGCTCAGACAGTGCTTCTCCTTCCGTGTCTCACGCCTTCCACTGAGCGTCAGGCCTTGAGTCCATCCATCTGTGGCTGGCGTTGAATTTCCTTCCTTTGTTTTGTTTTTCTAATTTTTTAAAAGATTCATTTATAATCTTTAAGAGCTGGAGTACAGGTCAGAGGTATGGAGGATGAGAGGAGTCACCAGAGACAGAGTGGGGAGCAGAACAGGCAGATGGACTGAAGTACACTGCTGAGGGGAGCAGCGGGGTAGACAGGAGAGGTCTGTTGCGCCATGTGGGTCCCCTCCCTGGCCAGGGATCGAACTAGCACTGCTGTGCCATGGATGCTTCATAGTGCTGCGCCTTAACCCCTTGTGCCACCAGGCAGGTCCCAGAATTTTTTTTTTAAAGATTTATTTATTTATGCATACAAGCATGGGGGTACAGGCCAGAGGTGCCTCAGCAAGGTCAGAGAGAATCCACCAGACTGAGTGGGGAACAGCACAGGAAATACACCGCTGAGGGGAGCAGCGGGCACAGCAGGAGAGGTCTGCTACGCCCTGTGGGTCCACTCCCTGGCCGGCGGCAGGGATCGAACTCGTGCTGCAGTGGCTGTGGTTTGCTTCATAGTGCGTTGCTTAACCCGCTGCGCCGCCAGGGAGGGCCTCAGGTCCCAGAATTTCCTTCCTTTGTAAAGGTGAAGACTGTCCCTTGGTGGGGACACACATCTTGCTTGCTGCTCGTCTGTGGGGGACTTGGGTGGCTGTTGTTAGTAATGCCGCCGTGGTGGTGCACCCACTTCCTCGAGCACTGTGGGGGTGAGCTGTGGGCTAAGAGAGGCGGTTGTGAGACTAGGGTGTGAGAGGGCATCGCAGGGAAAAGGCAGACCCCTGAGGAAGGGGTGGCGACGGGAGGGCGTAAAGCAACGGTGAGAGGCTGACTCACGCACTGCGCAGGCCTGGGCTCTGGGCTCCGAGCTCCATGGCGCGGCGCTGCGGGAGGGCACCCTGGGGAGCCAGCGGCTACTCTGACCCACGCAGACATCAGGGGTCAGATGTTAGGGCGTCAGAACCCAGCATCCTTTGGCTCAGAGCAGCCGCTTTCAGGTCACGTCTGTGCGCTGTGCGAACACCATCTTCTGCACCGTGAGGTGACCCACCAGAAGCGCCGTGTTTGCCAGGCGCCTGGGGCTGGGGCTGGGGCTGTGACTCTGGCGCCACGTTGAAGAGCATTTTCCATGTGCACCGAAACGCTCACCACCAATTTCCTTTTGTTTTGCTCAGAAAACCCTCCCAGTCTTCGCCAAACCCAACCAAGTCCAAATTAGCATTTTGAATGAAGGAAACCAGACAATGAGTGTGTCTTTCCCTGACACAACGCTGCAGGTTGACCCCTATTCTCACGTAAGTAGAAGGAAATGCAACTTCTTTTTCATCTTCTGGCCTGAGTTGTAACAGGATTTGGATAAACTGATCTTCCCGGTTCTTAGACCCGTCCCCGGGTGAGCCCAGCAGGGAAGTGTCTGCGTCGTGGTCTTCACTCCATCCCGCGTGCCTCCACCTTGAGGCGCACGCCAGTCACCTGGGGAGCTTGTAAGATGCAGGGTCTTGATCAGTGGGTCTGAAGTGTTGCCTGTTTGACGGACGGTGCCCCCGCTCACCTGGCTAAAGCCATTTAAAGATGGCCACGTTCTTGGCCTGTGGCTCTGCACCACGGGGGGACATTGTGCCTCCGTGGACACTTGGCAACCTCTGGAGACATTTTTCTGGAGGCAGCTGGATGTGTGATGTGATATGTTATTTAGAAGCCACAGATGCCCCCACAACAGGGAATGAGCTGGTCCAGATGTCGGTAGCACCGAGACTGGAAACGCCAGAGTCTAACAGCCACGGGCCTGAGGCCCGTTAGAATCACCCAGGCAGCTTTGAAAATTCTGGTACCTGGGTCCCTAGTCCACACTGGAACTGGTCTCGTCCTGCCGGCCACCCCTGAGAGCCACACCCAACAGCTGGCCAACACACACGCTCTGCCGGTGGTAGAGTGACTTCCGTAGCCTCTGTCTTCATAAAGTGAAGTGCGAGTAAAATGCTGTCTGAAAAGTGTCATTCCTGAAGTGTCCTAAACGACTTTACGTCAGTTCATGGGGGACGAACTGAGACAAACCAGTGCCAGGTCCCCTGAAGGCGTTTTTTATGTGAATGAGTGGGAACTGGAAGTGTCAAATTGTAATCCATGAATGTTCAGTGACACGATACAGAATGAGACGCTGGCACTGACGATGCCTCTTTTCCTTGTTACAGACAGACGGTTATAAGACTTTTGATGCAGACAAGCTGACGAGTATCAACATTTCTTCTGGTCAGTCGGGAGTCAATTCAGTCACTTACCAGTTTGCAAAAGGCCAACGCCATACTCTTCTGCTATGGGACCGTGACCACCGAGTGGTAAGTAGCCATTTCACCTACAGCTGATTCTTTGTTATTTGTGATGCCGGACCTCTAGTGGTGTGACCTTGTCATACCCCTATGCAGCATTACGTTGGATAATCCTCAGGTATTTCCATCTTCAACTCAATGACATAAGTCAGTTTGACTTCTAATAAAAGTCTGATTGAAAGAGGGGAAGCGTGTCATTTTAATTTTAAAAAATTTTAAAAGAACACCTGGATATGGTTGTGCATGTGTGTGTGTGTGTACACAAGCTACAAAAAGATAACAGAAAATACACATGTTCTTTCAAGGACTATTTGAGATAAAGCTTTAAATATATCTTTAATTGTATTCATTTAAATTTTGCAATGAGTAATTGGGGCAATTCTAAATATATATACAGTATACATCAGAGAAAAACTCTAAAAAGCTTATTTCATGACAGATATATAGGTGTCCATACATAGGAGCCGTGCACTAAGTGAAGCAGTAGCTGGAAGTGTACAAGGTGAATTTAAGTGGGCTTCCATATAGCTGCAATATGGAATGAAGACTTTGGGGCCCTGTGTGTAATCAGGGAGCTGTTGAGTAGCTTGTTCTAGGTTCTTTGAGATCAGTGCTCTGTGGCATCTCCGAGCAGCAGATGCAGCCAATGGCAAGAGTTCCTTTTAACTTCAAGGACACCCGGGGCCCGAGGAAGGTGCCCTTCGGATGTAGGCATCGTGGTGACGTAGCTCCGGGATGACATAGCACCGCTGTCCTTTCAGAGCCAAGGTGTTCATCTGAACTAGTTCTAATCAGTCTTGAAAATGTTTCTTTTCAAAGGTAAAGGATGGCCTTAACAGCAAGCCACCAGGTGGAAAAAATGGAATGAGGTACGTTTATTTCTTTAAAACTCAAGTTATATCTACTTATAGAAGTAATTCATCCCAGAGTAGAATCCAACTGTAACAAGGAAATAAAATGAGCATATGAGGTTTGTTCCAAGAACAGAAGTATGGGTCAATATTCAAAAATAATGAAGCAGCGTAAATCCGTCACTAGATATGCCTGAGAGGAAAATTCACAGCACCCCATCCATGGATGCACAAAAAGCATTTGATATAAATTCAGCATCTCTTGATGTGAAAGACTCAGCAAACTAAAAATCTGAGACACTCCCCTGCTCTGAAAATGACATCTAAGAAAACCAAGCTGACGTTATTCTCGATGATGGAAGTCTAAATGTGTCCCCCGAAGATCAGGAGCAAGATGAGCTCGCCCACTCTCTGTGCTGCTCTTCCGTGTCCTCTGCATGCGGTGAAATGACAAAAGGAAGTAAAAGCATCTAGCTTGGAAGGGAAGACATAAAACTATCCCACTCACAGCTGACACAATTGTCTGCAAAGAAAGTTGCAAGAGCAAGACCAAAAAGCTCTTGGACTCAAAAAGAGAGTCTGGAAAGGTCACAGGATAAAAGGCCAACAGTTTAACCTCCGCCCTATCTCTAGGGACTAGCAGCGAGTGATTTAACACCACACACCACTTACTATAGCTCGAAAAAAGACGAAATACTGGTTGTAAACATAACAAAACAGATATATGGGATTTGAAGGCTGCAGACTGCAAAAGAAATGAGTCAATCAAGAGCTAAGCAATATAGAGACATGCTGCGTTCGCCGATTGCAAGACCTAATGCAGTGAAGATATGAATCCTCCCTAACGTGATCGAGAAGTTTTGTGCGATTCCTGTCAAAATGAAGGCATAGAGCCCTGGCGTTGCACCAGATAAATCCTTTCCTGTGTACTCTTGTGAGTGGGTAACGGGGTCAGACCCAGACGTGCTTAGTCTCTGCCTTTGTAATGGAGAAATCTGTAAACATCTTCAATTCCTTCTAAAAGGAGCTTGGCCCAAGTTCAGGTGCATCTGCTGTGGCTGAGAGCAAATCATCCTACCATCCAGTCACAAGAGCTGGTTTTCTGTTTCAGATTTGTAAATACTTATGCTGAGAGGCTGGACATCATAGTGGATGGAGAAGTTTATGCTGATATCACCAGATACAACTTCAGTGAATATAAGTTTTTCCACTCTGGTGGGTAAGTATTACTACTCAATGCTCCGGGTGCAAGGGTTTCACCGCTTTTTCTTTAAAAGATCAATTGAAGCTTTTCCTGCCAAGAGTGTTAACACATTCTTTCTTCTCCTAGTAAAAAAATCAAAATAAACAACACAGACATCCCATCACACTGTAAAACTGAGTTTGACAGTGTCGAACTTGGATACGGCAGTGCGTATACCTACATCATCAGAACGCAGGTTGGTGATTCATTCTGTGCCATTGCTGTTCTGTGTCATTGTTGATCTGAAGTTCTACTTAAGTTTTGTGGATAGGAGTCCCCCCAAATGCTGATAGAGTCATAATTCAACTAAAGTAATATTAAGACCTACCTTTTCAATGGGCTTAGAATTCATCCAATTCCCCACTGATTCTTACAGTTTTCATTGAATTAGATTCACCAGTAAAATAAAATTGAACAGACTGGGCTGGCAAGTCTGTGAGTGAATCTGACGTCTGTAAGTGAATCTGACGTCTTGTCTCCTTTCTCATTCAAGAGGAAGATGTGAGTGGACATATTTCAAACCCCACAAGGGCTGCCCATCACCGGTAGAAACGTGACATTGTGTATTGTGCTCCACGGGTGCTCTTGACAAGTCACAGGATGTGGATGGCACAGGGGTTAAAATCTCAGCACTATCAAGCTGTTGCCAGACACTGCAGCACGAGTTTGGTCCCCGACCAGGGAGGGGACCCACATGGCGCAGCAGACCTCTCCTGTCTCACCTGCTGCTCCCCTCAGCAGTGCCTGTTCTGCTCCCCACTCTGTCTGCTGAATCCTCTCACCCCCACACACCTCTGACCTGCACCCCAGTTCTCGTATGCATAAATAAATAAGTCTTTTTAAAAAATCACAGGATGTGGTCCTACAAGTCCAAACTCAGCTTGCCTATCTAGAAGAGTCTTGATTTTCATTTCTTCTTCTCACCTTGGCTTGATCCATCTAGAGTGACAAGTGCCCTGTGCTGGAGTCACTACAAGATATAAGCCCCAACCAAGTGAGCATACTTCTGCAAATCCCCCAGTACTTCCTCATGACCTGCGGCGAGGTGGTCTTCTCTGTCACCGGACTGGAGTTCTCGTATTCTCAGGTTTCTCGTTTATTGCTTTCACACCTCCCCTCCATTCCCCTGACTTCAGAAAATGCTGCTGGGACTTCAGCAAAGCAGGGAAGTAGCCGTGTAGTTATAGTTTTAAAAAGTGCTAGAAAGCATTATGGTGTCGTCCAGCAAGCAGTTTTCTAAGGCCACCAAATCTCGTCCTGAGAATATTACCGTGTCCAGCTGGAGTCTATGCAGCCCGCAGGGTGGGGGCTCCACAGCAGGAAAGCCACCGTGACTGTGACTGTCCACTGGGCCGTGCGGTGAGTGGGGCCTGTGTGCTGGGCAAGCACGTGGTCTGCACTGCCCAGAAAGTGCTCATCTCCACTGTCCTTATGACCCGAGGGCTTGGGGGGGTCTCCCCGGAGCCCCCACCATCTTATCGAAGTAGAGCCCTCATCTTCCCGCAATGCCCAGAACCTCCAGGTTTTCCAGCGAAGGTTGTAGCTGAGAAAGACCGTCCGGCTCAGGGCTGACCTCCCAGTCTGCCGAAGGACGCGACTGTAACGCAAGTGACAGGACTCTGAAGAGCTTTTGGAGGCGTGGCAGGGAAGGCCACCGAAGGGCAAGCTGATAGCAGAGGACAGCCTCCACCTGGGGACCAGGGGAGCATGGTCAGCTGGCTTGCTCCGGGTCACTCTTGTGGGAGAAATAGAATCAGTTCGCCTGCAGATGTATTTCACAAAGACAGCAACTTTGCAAGGATGTGGGGAGCGCGTGCTCGTCCCACACAAGCCTTCCAGTGCCTGGGCTGTCCGGGGATGGCCTTGAACCCTTCCCATTGTCAGGTGCATCTGTGGGTGGTCTGCTTAGGAAGCTGCGTCAAGAGCCGCGTCCTCCCGCCCCAAAGCTGAGCTCTAGATTGGGATCTCTGTGTCTTGCTTCCTCAGGCTCCTTCCAACATGAAGTCGGTGCTTCAGGCAGGGTGGCTGCTGACCGTGGCCGTCGGCAACATCATCGTGCTGATCGTGGCAGGAGCAGGCCAGTTCAGTGAGCAGGTACGGGGGAAAAGGAGGTTGCACAGGCCCTCGCTCGTCTGGTCATCACCACGGTGACCCTTCCTAGCTGTCAGGGCTAGGTGATGGCCATGTCAGCTGCTGGCCAGGCCTCGCAGATTGGGTAGTTACCAAACAGTCTTAAGGCCAAGCATGTCCAGATTCTTATTTCAGTTTGGTGTTATAGATGGAAATAGAGACCCAAAATAACCAGATTGGGTGAGCCTACTGACAGCTTAATGTGTTCCCGAGCAAAGAATAGAGCTCTCCTAGCTTCCATGAATGCAGCTGAATGGCCCCAAGCGAGAAACATGTGGTCCAGAAAGTTCCATGGATAGGTCCAAGTACCTATCCTATAGGTACCATGGAACTTTTCTAAAGGTGGAACCATCTAAAGGTGGTTGTCACCTTTCCAGCTAAAATAAGATGAGGGCTCTTATGACTCTGAAATGCTTCCCTTCAACTGACCAGCACGTCCACCTCCCAAGGGAGTTGCCCCTCACCCCATTGGTTTCATTACTTCCCCCGCGAGGGGTCCCATCAGAATTGGGTGCTCATGGCATCAGTGTTGCCATAGGATAACATGGGAGTCTTAACTTCAAACCACCCAGCACATTCTTGTCCTTCAAGAATACTTCCTGGCGTCCTCTTGGTTCCATCCTTCCAGGACCAGCTGCATGCCAGAACTTGGGTGTGAGGAATGTTCTCTCTCTCATCTGCCCTGAATCTGGCATTTCTGCATCCTCATGCTCCTAGAAAAATGTTCTCTTTATACTTGAGCGTCAAGGAAAGTTGGCCATTCTGTGTGGGGCAGTGTTTGGCCGTTCTGTCCTAGAGCGCCCCCAAATTCCCACCAGTTTCCTGTCAACACACCTACCATCAGAACAAAGCCAGAAAATGGACGTGCAGCAGGCGCGTTCTAATAACCTGTGCTTTCTGGTTTCCTTTTCTTGCCCCAACTCCGGTTCCTTCCAAGTGGGCCGAGTACATTCTGTTTGCCGCCTTGCTCCTGGTGGTCTGCGTGATATTCGCCATCATGGCTCGATTCTACACTTACGTCAACCCAGCAGAGATAGAGGCCCAGTTTGATGAGGAAGAGAAGAAGCAGCAGCAGGAAATGGTTGAGCCACATACCACGTCGAGTGACGTCAACACGCAGACAAACTTGTGAATTCAGAGAGAGAGAGGAGGGTGGAGGGGCCGGGGCATGGCCTGACTTCTGCCCCCTGGTGGTAGGACTGGGAGGGGTGGAAGACTTCAGAATGGTGACCCAAACCAAGACAGCTGTTTTCTAAGCAGCCGGAAATGATCCTAAAACTCTAGAAGACTTTTTAAAGAAAACTCTTACTTAAAGCGTGCACGCACTTTGACACACTCACTGTGTGCCTACACTCCTTTCCTACCACACAAATGAAGTTCTTGTGAATGAATGTAATTTTCCGCACGTTCCACATGGTTTGCATCCTGACACATGAATTCATCAAATGAGGCAGAAGCTGATGGAAAAGGGAATTGACAGGCTTTGCAATGGCACCTACTACACACCAACTAGTATTAACTGACATCTTTACGTTTTTGTTGTGTTTTCAGTCCCTACCTCTTGTTAAATTATATGTCACTCAAAAAAACCACTCAGTAAAAGGCCAGTAATGATCTTGGAAGTCTGAGAGAATGAAATAAAGTCCCATTCTAAAAGTTAAATGTTGAAGTGTCTTTGTATAGGGGAAGAAATCTCGAACACATTTCCTCATCAAAGCTGTCCACGCTCATTAAAATTTCATCAGAAGTTGATAGAAGCATGAGTAAAAGCGATACCCACAGACAATACATTCCAGGAATGTGAAATATCAAGATTTGTTTCCTCCTGGTCCTGTTTTTTTCCAGGGAGATGTTTTATCTACTTTGGTCTTTTATGACTTGGATCTCTCCATGTCCAACTTTATGGCCAAAGTGTTTTTTCTGCTTGATTAAAAGTTCTCCCAAAACATCATAAACGTCCCATGTCTAATTCTATCCTACACATAGTTCTCATTCAGCCATTCCAGGTACTCCACCCAGAGTTAAGGTTTGACTTTGGTAGGCCTATAAAAACAGGCAACAGTTCTTAGATAAACTTTTGTGCAGCTCCGAGTATTGAAACTGGCTCCTGGATGAAGAGGACCCGCCCATATTAGACTTTTTAGTGCTTTGTGGGCCGGAGAATGCATGCATGAGTGGATGGGTGGATGGGTGCAGGCAGGATGGGTTCATATGTGGATGGACGCATGCAAGATGGGTTCATGCGTGGATGGGTGCATGAATGTATGGGTGCGTGTGTGGATGGGTGCATGCATGGAAGGGTGTATGCGTGGATGGGTGCATGAATGTATGGGTGCGTGTGTGGATGGGTGCATGAATGTATGGGTGCATGCGTGGATGGGTGCATGAATGTATGGGTGCGTATGTGGATGGGTGCATGCATGGAAGGGTGTATGTGTGGATGGGTGCATGAATGTATGGGTGCGTGTGTGGATGGATGCATGCATGGAAGGGTGTATATGTGGATGGGTGCATGAATGTATGGGTGCGTGTGTGGATGGGTGCATGAATGTATGGGTGCGTG
>JAGFMF010009950.1:0-27196 GCA_019455555.1 Galemys pyrenaicus
GCAGACCTCTCCTGCCTTGCCCGCTGCTCCCCTCAGCAGTGTGTTTCAGTGGATCTGCCTGTTCTGCTCCCCACTCTGTCTCTGGTGAATCCTCTCACTTCCCACGACTCTGGCCTGTATCCCAGCTCTTGTATGCATAAACAAATAAATCTTTAAAAAAATAACCAGAGATGGCTGGTTAAAGTGTATCATGTGCATTTGTAAATATATACCTTTCTCCAGGAAAATCTGATTCAGAAGCTCTGGCATGGGGCCTACAAATCTGTATTTTCAAAGATTTATTTATTTTTTAAACATTTATTTATTTATGCACACAAGAGTGGGGATACAGGCCAGAGGTGGGGGTCTTGAGAGGATCCACCAGAGACAGAGTGGGGAGCAGAACAGGCAGACTGACTGAAACACACTGCTGAGGGGAGCAGCGGACGAGGCAGGAGAGGTCTGCTGTGCCATGTGGGGCCCCTCCCTGGCCGGGGATGGAACTCGCACTGCTGTGCCACGGATGCTTCACAGTGCAGTGCTCAGCCTGCTGCGCCACCAGGAAGGCCCGCAAATCTGCATTTTCATAAGCATCTCGGGTGACTCTTATCTGGGAAGTGAGGCCATGGACTGCTGAACCAACCCAGTTGACATCCTCTGGAAAACCCAAGTGTGAGCCTGTCAGCCGAGAGGTGAGAGCCAAACAGTGCTCTGGGCCTTGTCTCTTTAAACAGTGGCAAAGACTTCTGTTCACTTACCAATGGCTGCCTTTCTTTTTAAGTTTCCAGTCTAGATTATTACATAATCCATCTCAAGAATTTATAAGAACAATATCACCCTCGCGCTTGGCTTATGCAGAAAACAGGACAGCAAGGAGAAAGATAAAGTAGAACACAGAAGTATGGATGAAATGAAAATTATTTGTCTATTTTAGACAAGCAATTTTCTCTAATGTTCTGTTCTCTTGTTTGGTTGTCCTTCTGAGAGCTCAAGGGCCTTTTAAGGTGGAGTGAATTGGAGGTTGTTCTTGATGGAGATGATTAGCCTTGGGTAGCTGGAAATGTGGGTAAGGCCTGTTGGGAGCAGGGCCCAGAAGGAACCAAGCGTCCAGAGCCGGCCTGGCCGCGGAGGGCCCGTCACATGCTGTCTGACCCGGGGTGGGTGGGACGAAATGAAGAGTTGGAATTTGATGTCGTGTCAGACGCTGGGCTGTGTTTCTTTCACCCACGAGAAAATCCTGCAAAGCACTCTTAGTACTACTGTTCTGCAGATGAGTAAACTGAGGTTCAGGGAAGTCAGTCTTTGTTCTCTGTACAAGGGAGAAGCAGCCTTTATCCCAACTCCCTACACTTTCGGGAAGAGCCAGGTGCCCTGGAACATCAGGGTGACATTATACTTTGCAATTTAAAAATGGAAACCAGAGTCAATTTCCCCCCTAGTCATACATATTAATGAAAAGCAGTAGCCTGGAGAATTATAAAGAGCAGATTCACCCCCTAAATGTATTTGTCCTTAAGCTAGAGCAAAAGAGCTGGAAAGAACTTAGCCAGCAATTAAGAGCAGGCCACAGATACATACCAGAAGCGTTATAAATGCGCACACCCTGTGATCTAGCATTCTCACCTCCAGGAATTTTTCCTCCCAAAATAGATGAGTAAGTGGGTAAGGAAGTCCTTACGAGGCACCATTTGTTTATAGTTTTGAAACACTGGAAGCAACAAGATCAACAATTGACTTAATAATACAAAGCACATTCACTGAGGTAAACGCCGTACAACCCTGAGAAATAGGGATACAGACAACAGTTGATCAGAAAACTGTTCATCTTACATTTGCCGAGTGCGGGAGGCAGGCTGCCTCAGGGCGGTATAGGCCTGTGACTGCGTTAAAACAAACAACTGATGGTGATTGACTGTTTATCATATCGCTCTGATATGTATATCACAACTTGGCCGTAAATGACTGGATGATTATCTCCGGGTAACAGCGGGGTTCCGTTCATTGGTGCTTGCTCTTTTAAAACTACTTTTGTTTGTCCTGATTTTCGTTTCTCATGGACTACGGCACGGGTATCAGTTGCATAATTAAATGAAAGTCTTCCAAGTTTTTCCAAGTAACGTGCTCCCGAGGTCCTACATCACAGACCCTTGTCCGTGATTTCTCCAGAGACTGCTGAGCTGGGCCAGGGGGAGGGGGCTTATTCACACAGCCACTGAAAGGGAGGCAGGGAAAATGCTCAGGGTGGGAGGGGCTGGACCCAGGCGGGACACAAGCGAGCTGGGCTCACAGACAGCCTGAATGACTACAGGCACACCCGTCCGTCCGGAGCGCGGCCTTTCTACGAGAAGGATGCTCCTTGAGCTGGAGAGTGGATTCTGGAGTTGAAAGGAAGGTATTTAGGACCTACCTGGCTCCTAGAAACTTCTTTAGATCCTTGGTCCTCTTGAGAAGCCACAAGCGCACATGCCTGGGTGAGCGTTGAAGAGGTGAGACTCAGAACTGCTCACCCCAGAACACCTGGCTTTAGTCCCAACCCCGCTGCGTTCCCAGCATATAACTCTCATTGCCTCACTTGACTTCTCTGGGCCTCAGTTTACCCACGTGCAGAATCAAGGGTCAGACTGGACGCTTGCACGGTGCTGTCTCCATTTGTCCAGCTTGTGCACGAATGCTCAGGCATCCTCCCCGGTGGCACCCCACTTCCTTCCTGTGCTCCTGGGGTCTCAAGCCCAGCTGGTTCCTGGAATCCAATCCCCGCCACACTCTGATCCCCACTGTCCCCTAATGGCTGGCCAAGCTCCTGGATTCTCAAAGGAAGAGGTTCCCAGCAAGGGGCAGGCATCACTGGCTGTGCAGAGGGAGGGACCCCTCTGTCTGGCACCGCTGCGCGAGGGCTGTGGGATCCCAGGAAACTGGTTGTTAAGGAGCCGGCAGCAGCTACCGAGTCACGTAATGGGTCCTTACGTTGTTCCAGCCCTGTTTACCTTGTGTTACGTTCACGAAAATGCTGGCATTTCTGCGCCCATCTGGCTGGCACAGCTGGCGGGGTCTCCCTAGGTCCAGGCACTGGCCTCATCAGGGTCATCTTCTCTCCCCACTTTGGTCACCCCAATCCTCATGGATGTGGGTGGCCCTTGGAGGGCATCAAGGCCAGGGAACACATCGCAGCCTACTCCCACCACACATTCCCCGCACCTCAGGTTCAGCCCTGAACACCAGAGGCCAACGTGATATCTGCCGGTCCCTCCTGCCACCAGCTTGTCTCCTCCAAGCCCTTCTCCCCCACGGCCAGGGAGCTTTCTCAATGGCAGCCTGCCCGAAACCCTTGATTGGCTTCAATTCTGTGCTCAGAAGAAAACAGCCTGACCCCAGGTCTTAGATCTGCCCGGTCTGGCCTCCCATTACCTTCCCGCTCCCACCCGGGCCTTCATGCCTCAGCTTCCAGCCAGCCAGAGCTCCTTCCACGTCCTGCAAGAGTTGCGGCCCCTCCCGAAGAGCTTCACCCCTGCGACCTGTTCCCCCTTCACGCTACCCCTCTGTAGCCTCCACGCCTCACCTCCCTTCTCCGAGGAGGCCCTCAGGACCATCGTTCCCCGCCCCCAGCCCTGTCAGTGCTCTCCTTGCCTCCTGTTTGGTGGAGAGAAGTCATGATATTTTAGAGATTGTCGGATCCTGTGAAATTGGCAAGGCTCATTAACAGCACCGCCGTTTGCTGACCGCCTTAGGGGAGAATGGAAGGGAGGGTGAGGACTCTGGTTAAACTTCCAGAGGAGGGGGAGGGGGAGGGGGAGGGGGAAGGGGAAGGGCGGGGGCTGTAAGAGCAGCTGGGGCTCTTCTGGGGTGAGGGACACGAGAACCCACCAGCCGTTGACCCTAGTCACCTCCACCTCGTCCCTCCATCCCCCCTTCCTATACACTTTGCTGGCTTTCGCCTCATATGAAGCCTGCCCCCGGGTGTAGGGTGCATGTGGCCGCCCGCCCCTTGGTGTGGGGGATGCCACGCTGGGCCAGTAGGTGGTCGCAACAGCCTAGAGAATGGTCAGATCTGGGTCTCAGGAAGAAACCAGGGACAAGGACAGGGGCGGCAGCCCATGGAATACAAAGGAAGGAGTGAGGGCTTCCCGAACATTCTGACGCAAGGATGAACTTGCAGCATCCACTTAGTGGCTTCCTTTAAGCGGCCCAACGGGTTCAGTCAGAGGGTTTCCTGCTCGGGAAGCTGGTTCCCAGCACAGGGCCGTGAGGACCAGGACACGGGGCACAGCCTGGCGCCATCTGGCAGCCTCTCTGGAAGCAGTGCCCCCCTCTGTGCATCTGCCCCGGGAGCAGAGCTTCTTGAAGGGCTGCTTCAAGGGAAGACTGAAGATGGGGGCCACTGAGGGCCCAAGGGGCACAGGGTGGGGCAGGCTGAAGGGCAGTGGACCCTACTGAACACCTGCTCCAGGGGCCGAAAGGACCCCTCCCGCCTTGCCAAACACACGAGAGGCAAGAGTCCAACTAAGAGAGGGGCAAGCTCAGCCCGGGACAGCCAGCCACCTGGAAGGATGCTCCCAGAAAGAGCTGACCACACCAATGTAGCCTGCCAGGACACCGCAGCTCCCACTTTACACGCTGCACACATGGCGCCCGCCTGCGCCCACTCTCAGTCAGGCAGGTACCGTGATCGCCCTGCACCTCAGTTCTGACCTCATGAAAGGCGCTCGCTGATACCTATGTTGCTACTGTAGGGCAACAAAAATCCGCCTCCACCAAAACATTCCCTTTGGCATAAAGATAATTCAGTGGAGGGGCTCTGAAGGCTGGGGAGGTTACCTTTTGCAGGAGACTCTGAGCTATGTAGAAAATCTCCCTTTGCAAGAGCATCTCCTCTTTGACTTCCTTAACTTCTACCCAGGGGGAAGGCAGAACTTACCTTGCCTAAGGGCCAGGCCTTCGTGGGCTGTGTCCTTCCCGGTGGCCTCCATGCTGAGCCCACCCCCTTGTTCTTCGTCTCGCTGAGATTATTTGATGGTGACTGAGGCCAAGTGGCTGAGTTACTTAGTGAGTTACTTAAGTCTTACTGGGTTTGCGCCCCTGTGTACCGGGTTGGTGTTGCTTGGCTTGTTGTTGTTTTTTTCTCCTATCGTGTTTATCGTGTATTTGGTTATTTGCCAGCCTAGAGGAACCCAGAGGTGTGTGGGGCGATTTCCCCTGCACCGCCACACAAGTTGAGAGACAGTATGAGGGAATCCATGTGACATGGCTCGGAGCACAGCATGCAGCGAGCTGTAGTTTCCTGAGGACAGGGAGCCAGCTAGCTGAGGGCTGAGGTGGTGGGTGGGAGTAGGGTCTATGAGGTGAAGCAAGTTGGGACCGCAGGTGGGAAGAGTCGGGCAAGTTCTCTGGGGCCAGACTTCAGGATGCCAGGCCTCTGGGCACGCCCTTCTCCTACCCTCTTCCCATCCCAGGCCCTCTCACCCATCTACCTGCTCTCCCATCCAGGCCTGTCATCCGCCATGCCCCAGGTACCACCCGCCCGTTGCTCAGTTCTTGGGCCATGTTGGCCCTGAGCTCACTGTCCGGGCCTGGGCTTGACTGTCCTAGAGTGGGGGAGCTAGTCTGTAACCCCCAAGACAGGCAGGGGAAGTGGTCAGGCCTCGCTTCGTCCTGCCTCGCTTCGTCCTGGCTCCACACTCTGGTCCCCTTCCTCTGACTTGCCGGTAACGGTGGCCACTTCCTCCCGCCAGGCTAGGCCAGTTGTATGGCCTATAAATAGAAGCGTGAGATTCCCCGTGGCCCAGTGAATGGCACTGACATCCTGCCTCTGGCCGATTGAGCCCTGAGTCACAGGCCCCTCGGAGGCCTGTCCAGGCAGACCAGGCCTGTACCACTGACACGGCCTCAGAGGAAGCACTGGGGCCGTGGACAGTCCCTGGGGAGGCTGAGAGAAGCTTAAAGAAACATGATTGGCATTTCCTCCCTGCGAGGCCTGCCAGGGCGCGGCGCTCTGGCTAGCTCGTGAACAAGTGTGCTCAGGGACCGTGTGTGCGCATGCACGTGTGTGTGCGGGCACATGTGTGTGTGTGGGTGCATGCACACAGACATGTGCCAAGTAGAGGTGCCACTGCAGGAAGCACAGCAGCCCACACCCCGTCCTGTGAGCAATATGAAGGGGGGTTCCCCGTGAGCCTCATGTAATCTAGTAGCGCTCAGGTTCCTGCTCTGCCAGTGCCAGCGTCACATGGACAGACGCGCCTCTGAGAGCTCAGAAGCTCAATGGCAAGCCTGGAAAACGGGCCTGGGTCTGGCAAGAACCAAGGGTGCCCCAGAGGGCAAGGACAGGCAGGCGCGGCCCTGCAGCAGCATGTATGGCAGAGGCAATGGTTTGGGAAGGGAGAGGGGTCTCCGACCTCTTTGTCCCTGGCCCAAGGGTCAGCAGGGTAGATTCTCACCGGCCGCTAAGACAGGGAGCCTGGTAGGGGCTGACCAGTACAAGAGAGGTTACCCCCTGCCCCCCAAGAAACCAAAGGCCTGCCAGGAAGAGGAGTGCTTTGGGGGGCCCAAGCCCAGCCACGCTCACTGTAAATCAGCTCATGCACCACACGTCCTGAACTGTGTCCCCACTCACCTCCTGATATCCTTGTCCCCCACCCCAGTTTTCCTTTATAGCCTGGGTCACAAGTGAGTGTGTTAGGTTTTGCTGGTTTTATTTTTCTTTCCTCCGCTTAGTCCATAGATCACATGCCTCATGAGAACAAGGGCCAGGTCCCAGCTTGCTGCGCAGACCCAGGCCCCGGTCAGATGCACGCATGGCCCGCGTGCATCCTCACACATTCATTCATCCACTCATGCATTCATACAGGGTCACCGCACGGGCACACTCATGCACACACCTTTACACGCTGGTGTGTGTACACTCACACACTGGCCTCCTCAATTCTGAGAGATGCTTGAGCACTGTCACCTCCAAATCTTTCTCCCACCTGGGTGTCCCATCTGGGTGTCCCCTGGCTCTGGAGCGGCAGTCTCTGCAGCTTTGATGGAGCCCTGAACGCTTCTAGGAAGAGTGAGACACTCTTCTGCCTCACACATGGGCATTTGGGGGATTCCTCAGTCCAGCAGGAAGGGGCGGACAGGCAGACCGGGCCCCTCTTGAAGTGCTCACTGGCTCCCTGTTGTCCCTGTGATGGCAGCTCACCTGTGTCAGCTGGTTCCTCAGCACTGCTGAGCTGGGGGCCACAGGCCCCTTTTCCCCTTTTGCAAATGTGCCCTGTTCTTCCACACCTCTTAAGTCAGACAGAGGAGATGCAATCTAGAATGTGTCCTGTTCTCTGCCTTGCTCTGGGTACCCCATACCCAGACCTTGCTCTCTTTGCAAACCCCTAATTAGACTTCAAGACCCATCCAGACCCCAGCTCCTTGCAAGACTGCAAGCCTGTAACATGGTTCCTACCCGCTCCCTCCCCTGTTTGTCCAAAGTCTTCAGAAACACAGATGCATAGAACTGTGGGCTCCACAAGGCCCTTAGAGACCCACAGTAGCTTGCAACCCAGAGGTGGTTAGAAACAAGGGGGGCAGTTCGGGGCCAGTGTCAGGGACTGCTGCTGGCATCTGGTGGGCAGGGGGCTGGGAATGCTAAGGAGGAAGACTTGCCCATGCCCAGAGGTCAGTAGCAGAGAGAAACACAGAGCTGCATCCCGTCGGTTGGAGAGCTGAAGACCCAGGAGGGGGCAGCCCTGTCTAGATGGGGTCACACAGCAGCCTGGGCACCGCGGTGGTCAGTACGCACTCCATCAGAGGAGCACCCCCAGCGGGTGGGCTGAGGGGCCCTCTGACCCTCCAGGTCCTCAGGTCGTGGCCCAGCCCTGACCGCACTCTCAGTGCCAGGGTTGTCGTGGGAACCGTGCCTGGGAATGCCCCGCAGCTCCCACCAGCTGCTGCACCTTCTCAAGCCCATGGTCAGATAGGCTGATGTGGCCGAGGATGTGTCTGGAATGTGGAGCCAGTGTCCCCTGGGGAGGGCAGGGCGGGGCCGGGGCCAGGGCCAGGACCAGAGCTCTACAGTTAGTGTCCAGCTCCGCCAGCCAGCGCATCTCAGCACAAAGGGGAAACCATGTTTTTGATCTGAGGCTGGGTGCTTGACCGCAGCAGAACAGGCCCAGCTTGGTCGTGGGAAGTGGTGGGGGAGGAGCAAGATCTGCTGTCCCTGAATCAAACCCCAGCGCTGCTCTACCCCCAGTCCCCAGCCCTCAGCCCAGGCCACTATGGACAGGATGGAGGGACTTTTAAAAACTGGAAATGATACACTAAAACAAAGACAACAATATATAACCACCTCCTCATGCAGACCTGTTCCCCCAGGGGCACCCCACTCCTGTTATTTGGAAGCAGCCCCAAGCCTGACACCACTTCATCCTTAAATATGTGTGTATCTCAGAAAGCACTCTTCCTTAAAACGAACTAACTAAACCATCACAAAAGCATTACCAACCCAAAGCATTCAATTGCAAATATTCTCAAAGAGCTAATCAGTGGTCAAATTTCCAGTTGTCATGGAATAGCTTTCTACAGTTTGTTTCCATTTTGATCCAAATAAGGTCTACATGTTACAATTGGTCAGTATGTTGGGGAGGGTGGGGTTGGAGGGTTTTTGCTTTATTTATTCATTGGGAAAACCAGTTGTGTTTGTGATGTCTTGCTCTGTCTGGACTTTGCTAGTCGCTGCCATGCATGTAGCTGAAAGTGTTCCTCTAGCCACTGTCTTGTAAATGGGCCATTAGGAGCAGTGGTTTGATAAGGTTCAGGTTTGGGGGGAGGGGCTGGACTGCTTTGTCAGGTGGTATTGAATTCTGTCAGGAGGTACATGGTGTCTAGTTCTCTTTATGGTTTCTTTTTTTAAAAAAAGGTTTATTATGCGTAAGAACTGGGGTGCAGGTCAGAGATGTGGGAGGTGAGAGGATCCACCAGAAACAGAGGAGGGAGCAGAACAGGCAGATGGACTGAAATACACTGCAGAGGGGAGCAGTGGGTGAGGCAGGAGAGGTCTGCTGCGCCATGTGGGTCCCCTCCCTGGCAGGCGGAGGGATCGAACTCATGCTACAGAGGCTGTGGTTTGCTTTGTTGCTTAGCCCACTGCGCCACCAGGGAGGCCCCATCTTTATAGTATTAATGACCTTACAAGCAATGAATTTTTAGGGACTGCAATATGGTGTTATATATTTCATTCCTTCTGTGTGTATCAATTGGGATCTATTAAAGAAATGCTCTTTTCTATGCTTTGGTTACTTAGTGGTACTGTAGAATCTTTTAAAGTTTAGCATAAATGGATCAGAGAGGGCAAGTCTCTCACTAAAAGACACACAGCAAGCACAGAATTCAAGCCTAAATCTGCTGCTTCGTACACAGCACTGCCATGTAGGAAGTAGGAAGAGCAAAGAGGCTTGGATCTGGGAATCACATGAGACTCCACTCTAGAGCCTGCCATATTTAAGCTTTATTTACGTAGGACCTTGGGGCAGATCATTCAGCCCTGATGTTCTCTGAGATGTGGGGACGACCCCACAGCCCTCATGTAGCCAGGGCTCACTGCCTTTCAGCCCTCACCCACTGTATAGGTGGGAGCTTGGGGAGCCCATCCTGATCTCGCTATGTGGGGAGTGGTCACAGAGCCAGCGCCTCAGTGTCATTTTCCATGGCTGCTTCGGGACCCGCCTGACACCTTTTCCCAACATCTAGCAGGTGCCCAGGGAGACCCCTCAGGCAGCTCACACCCCTCTCGGCAACACATCGATCTTATGCGACCACAGACTTTGGGGGGCCTTTTGTTTAAAAGTGATTACAAATCTTAAGACAGCAGCAGCAAAACATCAAACCTAGCCCCCGTCCCTTGTGAGCACAGGCCTTTGGTGCTCTGGTGCCCACACAGCCACGCACCCACAACACCGGGCCTGGCTGAGCATTGCCAGCCGGCCGGCCGGCAGGACACACCAGCCACAGCCACAGCCACAGCCACCACCGCGAATCCAACCCAACTACTGCAGTTGAACGGGGGTGTTTACAGCAAACAGTACTGAACAATGACAATCACACAAATGCCAATTTTGAGTCAACTTGTAGATACAGCTTCTCAACCTGCGGAGAAGAAAATGTGAAGAATAACATAAACAATGTCAAAAAATTACAGTTGCTCAAGATGTGGGGTGACAGAGATGTCAGGAACATCGTATTTATTCTTATCCTAAAAAGGAGGGAGAGACAAGAAATACTGCTAAAAGCTGAGCAAAAGAAATAGGCATTTAAACACAGGCAGGTCTCCGCTCTGCCTCTGGTGAATCCTCTCATCTCCCGTGCGTGCTGGCCTGTACCCCAGTTCTTGTATGCATAAATAAATAAATCTTTTAAAAAAGTAAAAAATAAATACAGGCAGGAAGTAGGTATTCTACATACCTGTATATAGTTCTATGGCTCTATAAGTTTCAAAGTTGAAAGGATATAATGTTATAGGGCAACCCTGATATAAAATGGGTTTGCCTGACTCGGTTTTTGTGTTTGAAAGGCATTTAATAAATAAGTTTTAATTGTAGGTATATACCACAAAGGTTAATAAGGGGCTTTATTTATAAAAGAAGGGGAAATAAAGTAATGAATAATACAAGGAGAAGAGAGGGAGACAAATTTGTAAATGTGTTTTGAGCTGCAAATTTCTTTTTTAAAGATTTATTCAAGAGTGGGGTACAGGCTAGAGTCATGGGAGGTGAGAGGATTCACCAGAGACAGAGTGGGGAGCAGAATAGGCAGATCAATGGTAATACACTACTGAGCGGAGCCAACGGGCGAGGCTGCGCCATGTGGGTCCCCTCCCTGGCCGGGGATCGAACTCGCGCTGCTGTGCCGCGGGTGCTTCACAGTGTGGCGCTCAACCCACTGCGCCACCAGGGAGGCTCTTGAACTGGAACTTAACAGTATGCTGAGGGCTGGCTCCGAACGAAGACAGCTCCTAAGGACCACGTGTCTGGTTTTATATCAAGCCTGGCTGCTTAATTCTATTTTTAGGTCTAAGTGGTTTACTTTTTGCTGATGACCTTATAGGATTTGTAGATTTTGGATATTGTTGCAGTGGGGATTGGACTCTATAAACCTGTTTGTGTTATTTATTCAGGACGACCTTTCGCCCTAACAACTGGAGTGTCAGTGAGCTGAATTCTCACATACCTTACCGAAAATTTCCTGGAGGTTGGTCTAAAGTTAGAAATCTAGCGGTGTAAACAGATTGCCTAGAGTCATGGAGGAAACCCTTAGGAAAAACACAAGGGATCATGTCAAGTAGCTTCTGTCTGGAAGGAAGAAGGAATAGGGTGGAGTCTGGTGCTTGCCTTTGGAAGCTCTTCCATGCTATTTGATTTGTTACCATATTCCTGCATTATTTTGATAATAATTAAAAGGTAGAAAGAGGGTGGGAATCTTGTCCCATATAAATCAGAGCGCAGTACTACTCTCACTTTGACTACTGAGGGGGCTCCTTTTCTTGGGCTCCACCTAAGAGCCTCATTCTGCTGGGCAGCTGGTAGCTCTATTATGGCCCATGGTCCAAGGGGAAGTTCAGAATATCCAGGGAGGGATTCTGACTGGAGCACCAGCCCACTCTTTGGGCCAATTCCATGCATGCCATACCATGACTGGCCTCACCCAGGTCACGTGGCCACCTGGTTGCCAGGAAGGTTGAAATACCCCAAACCAGATAAATAGTAGCAGAAGTGTGGGCTATCACTGGCAGAAAGAGGAAGGGGGTGCTGGGGGACCAACCATCAGCACCCAAGACCCCGAGACGACCGTGGGCAGCCCCTGGTCCACGGTGTGTAACCAGGTGGGGAAATGACAGCCACGTGGAGTTTGCATTAGGAGGTGGGACTGGAGATGCCGACAGAGTTGAATTGCTGTTACCCGGAAGCAAGACCTGCACGGGAAAGCCACACAACGTTCACATGGGTTTCTTTGGGAGTCACAATCACACACAGCCAGTTGGGGACATTCTGATGTCCCCAGGGGTGCTCCAGCAGTGACGAGTTCAGATCCCGCTTCCGCTGAGGGAGCGTCCTGTGCCTCTCAGAGCCTTTTTCCCCATCAGGAGACTGGACGGTGATTTTATTCCAACAATTAGGTTAGAGAGCCGAGTACACCACCTAGCAGTAGTAGGCTCTTCCGACCCTCCCAGAATCCCAGGCCACCCACCCACATTGCCACTATAGTTAGCTGGTTATTTCCAACTCAGCAAAATGCATTCCTTAGAGGTCTCTCACTATCCTATCTATAGATGAGTATCAGAAAATTACCCAAATGCCTAAAATAACCTTTTATACCCAAATGGCCAATATGCAAGGTCCCTGAAGGCAAACACTGTTATCTCTTTCCTCCTTCCCCCAGTTTTATTGCACTGTCACATGGAGCACTGTGCAGCATGACTTACATATATCATAACTACAGTTACCATCCATCACCTTATATGGGGACAAAAAAGAAAAAGGTGGGAGAAGGTGATGATGACGACTCTTAGGGCAAACTCTTAACTTTAAATGGACCCTGGAGCAGTGAGTGCAGTCACCGCTCTCTCCAACGCAGACCTCAGCCCTCGTCCTGATTTCTCTCCTAACTGGAAACTGGTGCCTTTCGACCACCTTCCTCCTGTTCCCCTCCCTAGAACTCCCTCTGATCCCTCCCCCACTCTTCTGTTAACCACAGATCTGATGTCTTCTCCTGAATTTTTTTTAAGATTCCACAAGTGAGATCATACAGTATTTGCTTTTCCCTGCTAACTTATTTACCTTAGCTTAATACCCTGAAGTTCTGCCATATTGTTGTGGGGCAGGGTTTGTGCTTTTACGGCTGAATAACATTTGGTTGTGGATATATTGATAGACCACAGCTTCTTCTCCACTGCCTGTTGCTGGACACCTTACTTTCCCACCAACAGTGCTCCAGGGTTCCTCTTTCCCCACTTCCTCACCACCCTTGCTGTTTCTTTACTGAGGCGGTCATTCTAACAGGCACGGCTGATAGCTCCTTGTGGTTCTGATGGTTTAGTGACATTGAACATGTTATGTGCCCATCGATCGTTCTTCTGTCTTCTTTGGAAAAATAGCTATTCAGGTCCTTTTAACATTTTGGTTTTTTTAAAGATGTATTCATTTATGCATATAAGCACTGGGGTATAGGCCAGTGTACCCCAGAGGATTCACCAGAGAGAGTGGGGAGCATAACAGGCAGACTGACTGAAACACACTGCTGAGGGGAGCAGCGGGTAAGAGAGGAGAGGTCTGCTGCACCATGTGGGTCCCTTCCCTGGCTGGGACCGAACTGCTTTACAGTGCGACACTCAACCCGCTGCACCACCAGGGAGGCCCCAGGCCCCTCATTTTAAATGAGGCCCTCATTTATTTTTTTAAAGATTTATTTATGCATACAAGCACTGGGGTACAGTGCCAGAGGTGCAGTGTGGGGAGAGGATCCACCAGAGACAGAGTGGGGAACAGAACAGGCAGATAGACTGAAATCCGCTGCTGAGGGGAGCAGCAGGCGAGACAGGAGAGGTCCACTGTGCCATGTGGGTGCCCTCCCTGGCCAGCAGCAGGGATCGAACTCGTGCTGCAGTGGCTGTGGTTTGCTTCACGGTGCGTTGCTTAACCCACTGAGCCACCAGGGAGGCCCGAAGCCCGAGGCCCTCATTTAAAAACAGAAGGTCAGTTTGCTGGCAGACACCTCAGTGGGCTCACCCTTCAGCCAAGGGCGAGCAGATAGGGCAGCCCTGTGCTGGAAGGAAGGGCGCGCTGGTGGGGACGGGAGGTGTGGGCCTACTCTGTTTGTTCAGACGTCTGTCAGCCACCCTGTATCCCACGCCAGCACGCAGCAGCACACATGAGCCCTCTGTCCTCTGGGAGCTGCCGGGGGCCCAAGATGTGGAGAGCGGCCATGAGCCCTGGGGGCACGGCCGTGCTTCCTGCAGCCACGTGTTCCTGGCAGCGTGTTCACGTCGCTGCTGGTAACTGCCGTAAGAGCTGCAGTGGTTTGCAGAGACCCACCGTGGTCAAGCCGCTGCAGTTGTAGGGAACAGAAACTCAAACTGGCAGAAGGAACTTTATATTTTAGGGCTTATATATTCCCCCAAATACAAACGTGGACAGCTTCTGGCATGGCTGGATCCAGGAGCACTAAAGGTATGATTAGCACTCTGCCAGCTCTATCTCCTGACTCTGTTTTTCTCTGAATGGCCACATTTATTAAGTTACCCCTGGTAGCTCCCAGTTAATGATCTCAGCGGAGAGCATGCACCTCTTTCCTTACAGTTCTGGCAAACCTCGGGGCTGTTACAGAAACCAGTCTGACTTAGGTCTCATGCCCAGGCCTGAGTCGGTACTTGTGGTCAAAACTGGGCCGCTGATTGGTCTGGCCTGGTGGCAGGCATCGGAAGGCGGTTGGGGTGGCCTACTGACTCCATAGGGAATGAGTGTGGAGGAGAGGCAATTCCCAAAAGAAGGCAGGCTGGACAAGGTGCTATTGGACAGGAGCCTCAAGGATGCTCCCCTACCTGCACACCAGGTACTAAGCCGTCCGTTCAGCTTCCCAGCCACCCCGTGGGGCGATCATTCCTCTCCCTGTGTTACAGCAGGCAAGCCAGCTCGGGACACCCAGGGCCTTGCAGCGTCTCATGCTTCAAGCAGAGGAGCACGGCAGCCAGTTTTAGTGGGGAAGGCCACAGTCTCTGCAATACAGAAGTCAGAGCGCATTGGAATAGCCAGACCTCGCAGTGATGGCGGGGAAGAGCTAAAGGGGAATACTGAGGAGTCTGGCGCTTTCCTGTCTAATCACCACACCCTATTTCCCCTGGCAGCAACATCTACTGCAGTCTTACCTCTTAGTATTGTGTAGACCCAGGGGCCAGACTGCCTGGGTTCTGGAGAAAAACAGCTTTGGGCAAGGGACTAAGTGCTGCTACTTTAAATAGGAGGTGGAATTCCAGAGCAGCAAGTGAGGGAAAAGAGAAGGTAGGGAAGCCACCAAGCTGACATGTAACCACAGTGACATCCCCCTTTTCCTCCCCTTACAGCAAACCACATATGGAAACGTGCTTCCAGGGAGGGCAGGAGGAGAAAACATTTCTACCGCTGCTCAAAGTTCATCCCCAAGCACCGACTCCCTTCCCAAGGCGCCTTGGCGTTCGATCCAGGAGGGGTTCAGCTTCAGCTACCAGCTGTGACTGAGACAGCAGCCAGCAGTCTAGCAGGTAGGGGAGCACAAAAGACAGCGTGATGTACCCCCATCCCAGGTCGGTGACTCAATTTGCCACAGTTCCCTCACTGAAAAGTGGGGTAACAGTATTTCCCTAGGTTTTTGAAGCTCTAAGATAATGTAGGTAATCACTTTGTAGAGTCTGCCCCCAGGAGGTAGATGGGCCCACTCTGTTGATATGGCCTCGGGGGGACTTGGTGGCAGCTTCACTGAAGGGTGATGTTCCAGCTACATGTATTAGCCAGGACTCCGTCAGTTACAAGTGGGCATAAAGGAAGGGAAGGGGTATATAGATTTGTAAAACTGGAGGGTCCAGAGCTGCATCTGGCTTCAGCCCCACTGGACTGAGGATTGATTCCGAACCCAAGGGAGACGATCCCCACAACTGTAAACTCTGTAGCCAGCTCAACCCTGGAGGATCACAAAGGCGGATCTGGCTGAAGCAGCTGTGAAGCCAGACTAATCTGGGATTACCAACTCAGCATTCCCCATCCAGACTTCTGGAATATGAGGTTCATAAACACAGGTCCCAAGTTCAACATACACACACACACACATTCTCCCTTTGGTCGGAGAACTGGAGGCCTGTACCTCCGTGTCTTTTGTTAGTGCACAGTGATCAGCTCAGACAAGTAGTTTCTGGCTATTTCCCACCACACCTTTGGGGAGGTAGATTCTCACTTCCTGGATGCAGTCTGTGTAGTGGACACAATCTTTCAAAGTGTGGAATCCTACCCCCCACCCTTGGTCCACTTGAGTGAAGAGGTAAGGATGAGGCTGCTGCTCACCTGACAGGCTCTCCCACCAGGTTGCTCCTGGGCACCTGGATGCCCAGAGGCCCCTTATGAAGGAACCCCAAACCCCTGTGCTCTGCTCCTCCAGCTGCAGCAGCATCCTGCACCCCGGGCCCCTCCACCTCTCAGAACCTCAGTTTCCTCAACTGTAAAGGGCAACTCGCTTGGAGGCACAAATACCAAAACACAAGCCCACACAAAGCCTACAGAAATTCAGAAGGACTTTATTTGTAGTAACCAAAATTGGGAAAAGCCCCAGTTTTGCTACTTGGTAACAAAATGAACCATGGTGCAGGCCACCTGGATGAATCTCAAAAACATGCTGGCAAAAAGGAGCTGAGGAAGTAGCACTATGTGATGTTTACCTGCCATTCTGGAAAGGGCAAGTCAGTGGTTGGAAGCACTTAAAATCTCAATTGGGGTGGTAGTTACAAGGGTACATTGCATTTGGCAAAACTTATGATTTAGACAAAGTCGATAGCTATTATTGCATGTAAGGCATAACTCATATATTAATAAGCACAAACAGACAAATTTACCTTCATTAGGACCTTTCCTAGGTCAGAAATTCAGCTCGGGGAAGCGCATTGGCTCATGTGGTTAGTCCGGGGTGCAGTTGGCTTCAGCTAGATCCAGAGCTCACCAACATTTAGACAACATACTCTTCCCAAATCTTCGCTGACTTCATCCTCAGGCAGACAACAGGACAGCCACCAGCATTCCAAGCTTACATCCAAGCAACTTGGCAACATCTACACAAAGCAAACCTCTCCCCGCCCTAGCAGCTACGAAAGCCACAAGGGGAATCTCAGGGTCCATCTTGGGACACATGCCTGTCTTTAGCTAAGCCAGGGCGTGGGCCCACCTGAACTCCAGGGATACAGAGCAGGGGAGAGGTGAGCCCCTGAAGGGAGAGCGGCATTGTCAAGGGAAAGGGCTGTGGGTGCCGGGCAGGCGGCCGGTGACAGATGGCCAAGTCCCTGCATACCAGGGGCAGTGTTATCAGCCATTCCTATCCAGATATCCCCGGGTGGCCAGGTCACCAGGGACAAGCCCCAACTTAATCAAGATCTAAGGATGCTTTTCCACAACCTCATAGGCTCTGTCTCTAAGATACAAGATGAAAACTGAAACCAGTGCTAATCTCCTGCCCCCAACCAAGCCAACCAGAAAGGCCATCTTGCCTGCGCCTGTGGTCTGCTCCCCACAGAGGCTGCAGGGGTGGGGTGGGGTGGGGAGCAACCTCTGTAGCAGCCACTCTGGCCCAGGCCCAGAGGGGACCGCCTTGGAGCCGAGGGTGCCTAGACTTGCAGGACTCACCTCCAGGAGGGGAAGGCTGCCCTGGGGCCTCGGTGGCCAGGCCAGAACAGAATCCAGAGCAAAGGTATAAGGATTGCTGCAACCCAGACCCCCATCCCCCAGGCCAGTCCAGGTAGGAGGGCCGGAGAGCAGACTGGAAGAAGGTTCTCCTTGGAGACCTAAAGCTTTCTTCCTGGGTGATATGGCACTAGTGTAAGAACGGGCCATCTTTTCCTTGCCAGAGCCCATCCCCAGTTCTGTAGCAGTGTCCCCCTGGACACTGCTTCATCTCTGCTGAGAGCGAGCCTAGACAGCACACCCATTCCTCCAGGGCACTGTTCTGCCCGTTGAACAAGGCAGCTAGCGCAGGGAGGTGGGCGCTTTGCCCCAGCCAAGAGCTGTATGCTGCCTGGACCGAACTCCTGGAGCAGAGGCTGCCCCTCCCAACTCAGGAGCACAAAGCTCTTGCCTCAGCCCACAGGCCTAGGTTACTCACTGAGCACAGGCGATTCCCGACCCAAGTACAACAAGACTGCTTAGAGCTACTGCCCGCTCCAGCTCCCCAAGGTATACGGGCAAGGAAAGGGCTGAGCTGAGGCCCACAGCCCTTTTTCCACCAAAGCGCTAGCCGCATCTGCCGCCCAACCGATCTGCTTTCTGAGAAGCAGGTTAAACGAATGTCATTACTGAGATTGTGCACGCCACTGCAAAGAGCCGGGTGGGGAGCCAAGGCCCAGCAAGGGAAGGCGGGGCCAAGGCCTGCACCCTCCCTGCCAAAGGAAGCCCATGGGCCTGGCCCACAGCCAAGGAGCTCCAGGAAAGTGGTGTTCTCGGCTCCGGGCTCCACCCGCCATGTCCGAGGAAGGCTGGTCCTTGAGCCCTGCAGTCAGGCCGGGGATTGACGGCGTCCTGGGGCTGACTGTGTGCCTGCTGCCCTGGCAGCCTGCCCAGGTGGCCTTCAGGCCTGGCAGCTGGAGGCACACTCTGCAGGAGGAGGAATGGACAGGAACGAGCAAGTCCCCCAAGACTGAGCTCCTTCCTACACACCTGGGCCACCAGTGATGTGGCCTGAGCAGTGCCGCTTGCATGTGCTAACCCCCTCTGACCAGAGCTGGGGACCCTGGCAGCACAGCAGGCCAAGAGGGGCCTGACAAGCTACACAGCATCAGGGAGTCCAAGGGGCGATCCCCCACCTCCCAGTGGGCTGGCCTCTTCTCCATCACAGTAGCACTTACCTCCCCACCTCAGGATACTGTGATGTGCCAAACGCTCAGTGCCAGGAAGCGCCACGACATATGTTTGTTCTGACTACACACGCTCATCTAAGCAGTCCTGAGTGCGCACTGGCCCTGGGAGTCCGAACCTGCAGAGCTGAACCCCAGCTCTGCCACTTCCTTGCTGTGTCCTCCGGTAAACGGCTCGGTCTCCTTAGCTTCTCCTCCAACTGTAAAATGAGGATCAAAGATGTCTCTGAGCAGCAGGGAAAGTAATGGCAGTGAAAGCCGCCAAGTGTAAATGGTCCCAGTTCCTCGAGCAGGCTCTGCAGGCATTGCTGGAGGAAACCTCTTCCTCCTCTAACTCACGGGCATGTGGCCTGACAGTTCTCTGGCTACTTAATACAATCATCTGAGGAGCCCAAGAAAAAGAAAGATAGCAATCTCTGGGTTCCACCCAAGCCCCAGCAATTCAGATCCAAGTGGCTGTGGGTGGGGCCCAGGCATTGAAAAAAACTTTTTTAACACTTTCCCAAGTGACTGTGCAGCCGGGTCAGGCAGCACATGTGGCAGCCGCGTAGAAACCAATCAGGAGGGACCCACATTTCTTCGCAGCTTCATCAGTCCTGGCTTGCAGAGAGGCTCAGCGCTGCTCCAAACCCAGCCTCTCGCTGAGCGCCCCGGCTGGAGGCTCCAGCAGCTGACTGTACTCCCACTTGGCAGAGGGAAGAGCCTTCTGGCTCCCGCCGGCTCCGGCCGTGGCTCAGCGCGGCTGCGAGCCTCGCCCCTTCTGAGTCTCAGTCCTGGTAACTGGGGGGAAAAAATGCAGGAAAGTTTTATTTCATTAGCAGACGCTATCTCTGGACACGAGCATTTATTAGCTTTTTTCATGTTTCGGCACCTTTAACATGGTCTAACAGTGAGGGAGTTTCTTGTGTAGTGATGGGAAAAGCAGTAAGTCCTTTTCTTTTTGATGTAGTGCCTTCTGCAAATGTTTTGCAGCAAGAATGAGGTACAAGGTACCGTACTCGGAGCAAGGTTGGGGAGTGGAAGGAAGCCTCAGGAAGGGGCAGCTGCTCGGCGGATGGGGTGTGCTGAGCTGCCCGGTGTCCACTGCAAATTTTGAGTCCTCGTTTCACCAGACCCCACCCACTTCTTCCCACACAGGTTTTAAGCCCCTCCCCAGGTAAAGATTACCTGGGAGTTTTTCCTTCTCTTGGTCAGAACCTGAGCAAACTCAGGCCCGTAGCATGCTGTGTGGGCAGGAGGAGCAAGGAACAGGCCAGGCAGGGTCACACAGTGGCCGTCTTCTTGGGGAAGGAGCCCGAGTCAGCCCCTGGCAACCTTAGAAATATCCCGAGGATGAGTTTCACCTGCTGACCTGAGGTTGGTGAGCCACAGGGTGGGCTGGGGAGCTGGCCCGCTCTGCTTCCAGCCAGATAGCCTGGCCAGCTTCAGCTAGAGAGGAAGATTCTGTTGCTTTGGGAGGCGGTAACATTCTTGTGACTGATGTTCTTTGGTTAAGGGGGACAAGTCACACACTGGTATTTCTTCTTGTTGACAATCCCCTAAATCCACCTAGAGGAGGCCTCGGTGCAACCCAGGTATCTGTGGGGTAGGGACACCTGCTGAGAACAAAGAAGACCTAGGAGGTGAACTAGGGAAGGATATATCCTGCCAAGAAAAGGTTATCTTTAAAATGATCTCTGGGTCGTGGGCCCTTTGAAGCCACAGTGAGTTTTCAAATGGCCAGCTCACTGGGTCTCCAAGAGTGGACCGAGGGGCCTTCTGTTTCAAAACACAGTGCAAGCTCCTTCTCCCTCCCTGCCTCTGAGTGCCCTGGTGGCTCAGGAAAGGAGGCGGCTCACCCAGGCCATCTGTGCAGCTGGGCTCTTCGGAGCTGTCACTGCACACAAACTGTGCAACCCCGCAGTCTGGTCCCACCTGAGCAGGAATACCTTGATGCTCAGCCCTTCCCGATCCTCCACCAGACACAAATTGTAAAAATATCTGCAGATCAACGCCTCGGGCCAACAAAGTTGTTTCACTAACAAGCAAGTCCCCACTCGCTCTCATTTCAGGAGGGGAGCGGGCATTCAGATGGAAACCCCGGAAGCCCCCTACTTCCGGATGGGCGAGGGGTGGCCGGCGGCTGCTGCCCGATGCACACTGCAAGAACAATAAGGATTTTTAGGGGCATTATGACTGAGTCAGGAAACACAGCTGCCCCTGAAAGTCCCTCATTTTTCTTGCTGTCCTTGAACACTCTGCAGGTGAGGAAGCAGTCGACCGGCTGGCCCAGGTGAGCTGAGGCGGAGATGGTGTCCCTCCCTCAGTACGAGCCCGTGGTGGCCGCGTGGTCTCTGAAGCCAGAGGTCAGCCTCAGGAGCACCCTTGAGCGACCAGCCGTATTCCCTCCCCAGCGAGGAACCCAATGCAGAAGCTGGACGCCCAAGGTGACAACGGCCAGCCCGGAACTGGTAACATCTATGGAGCGTGGTCTCCTGGTCCTTCCCCTGTGGGGCATGGAGCCACCTCGTGGAAACTGAGTTCCTGCGAGGCCCCGTGATGTGCTCAGCCTGACACTCATAGCCTGACTCCATAGAGAGGAGAAAACGTAAGGCACATCCGGAAGACCAGCCCCGGGGAGGAGGTCCTCGGCTCTCCTTAAGAACAACTTAGGGGCCTCCCTGGTGGCGCAGCGGGTTGAGCACCACACTGTGAAGCAGCCACAGCACAGCAGCACAAGTTCGATCCCTGGCCAGGGAGGGGACCCACATGGTGCAGCAGACCTCTCCTGCCTCACCCGCTGCTCCCCTCAGCAGTGTGCTTCAGTCAGTCTGCCTGTTCTGCTCCCTACTCTATCTCTGGTGAACCCTCACCCCACCCCAGCTTCTGGCCTGTACCTCAGCTCTTGTATGCATAATCTTTTTTTTTTTTTTTAAGGACTTAAAAGGTCGTGGGGAGACGGCAGCTCAAGCTCTGGTCTGAACACCTCCCTCCTCCGCAAGGGTTGGCTCGCTCTGGCTGTAAGAGGGCCCGGGAGGAGCTAAGCTCCCACCACTGCCTCTCCCGTTTCAAAAGGAAAGCCAAAGAAATAATGAGATGTCAGCTGTCATGGGACCCGGGAGGACAGTTCCTGACGTTTGTCCTCGTGGGGAGCACAAGCTGCAGCCCTCGAAAACAGCCCCATCGGGGGAAGCTGCTGCGGGAACGAGGCGCTCAGCCCTGCCTGGTCATCAGAGGTGAGAGCCAGTGGAGGTGGAAGCCCCACAGGGACCGGACAAGGCAGCCCCCACCCCCGAGCCTAGGATGGCAAAGGCTTCTAGTATGTCCCTTTTGGTTTTCAGGTTCCAAGCAGCCCGCTGACAGGCTCTGCTGGGGAGTGCAGGCTGGAGGCAGCTGGGCTCAGTGACCAACAAGACAGGGGAAAGGAAAAGGACTTTGAGAATCACAGCCTGGTTTCGAGTCCTCCTGTAGGAGCTGATCCCATCTGCCCCAGGCCTGGGCAGGCCTCCAGGGCACTGGCACCCCAATCAGGAGGGCCCCAATCAGGAAGGCCCCAAGTCTTTCGGTTCTAAACCCACAGCACAGAATGCCACCCACCAGCGGGAAACATCCCCGCAGCCAGGCCATCCCACTCCGGGCCTGCTTCGGCTGGACTCTGCCCAGCTGGCTGCCAGAGCCTGGTCACTGGCGGTCTGGGTGTGCGGGACATGGCCTCTCAGAATACCTGTGGCCTCACCTGGTGGAAAACAGCCCCCCGCAGACAGATCCCTCTGAGTGTGTCAGTTACTGTGCTTCTCTGCACGTCCCTTGGCTCTCGTAGCTGTACAGAGATCTAAGCCCACTTTGCCGGGAGATGTGAGAACTGAAGCCGTGGATGAGGTGCTTAGCTTTTTCCTCCCACAAGAGTACTCCCATCAGCCCCCCATGGCGGGGCCGGGCCAGGTGCCCTAGGAGTGCCCAAGGACTTGGCCTGGAACAGGGCGTGAGGGCACAGGGCCCCCTGCTCCCTGGCACTAGGCAGCCCCTTTGCCTCTCGTGCCAAGGTCCTGCTTCGTTCGGATTGAGAGGGAGTGTGCCGGAATCCAGCTGGCCACCCCACAGTCCGGGCCGCTCAGAACTGTGTTAGAGCCTCCGCAAAACCCAAAAGCTTTCTGAACTGCCAGAGCGGCCACATCACACTCTGCCCGCACAGCACAGCCGCTGTGAGCCGGACCTGCTGGACCTGCTGGACCTGCTGCCTCCGGAGGCCAGGCCCCCCTGGCTGAGGGCAGGGGTTGGCTAAGACTCAGCCCCTCAGATACTTAACCCCTTCAGTCCACAACTCCGTGAGCTCAGGTCAGTGCCTGTTTCATGGGGTGTCGGGAGGACTAAATGAGTCATTTCTATCCAATGCCGGCCCCAAGCCTTCAGTGGCCCGGGCTAATTCCTTACCCTCCCTCCCCAGCTTTGTTCTTCATAGCTCAGCTTACCTCTTCCGCACAAGCTTTTCCTGACTCTACCCCTTGGGTCAGAACCCCTTCTTTCTCTACCCCCAACCCATGCTCCCCACATTGTGCTTTACCTGCACATTGGCCCACCTGCATTTATTATTAATAATGCTCGTGGGGTCCACTGAGAAGCCCCAGAGTCTGTACTGCCAACAGGTTCTACCTGTAGTTCTCAGACACCCAAGTGTGAGAACTGCCACTTTGGGTGACCTTACTATGTGGTATAGACAATGCCGGACCCAGGTGCTCAAGAATGAGACGGTGAGGTCGGGGGGCTGCCAGTGGCCCGAGGGCCCCCATGCAGCCCTAGGTAAGTCCAAGTGACCCACCTGGACTGCTCTGACATCAGAGCTAACCCATCACCGAACAGGCCAGCCATGCAGTCCAGCTCCACAGGCCCTCCCTGAGCCCCACCCTGTGCTGAACACAGACCCATGGCCAAAGGGCTTGCTGCCCCCTTCAATTGTCGGGGGAGGGGGTGAAAAGCAATCTGGGCTTTCAAGAGGCAACAGAGTGAGGGGGCTCGCTCCACTCTGAACACAAAATCCCTAAAATAGCCAACAATTTACAAAACCAGGATGGTGGGGAGGAGAACAGGGCAGGAGGGGAGGCCAAGTAGATTATCACCCTTGCTGAGAATTTGCTTTAGAAAAGCTATGTCCAGCCACCTCCTTCCCCAGTCCAGGTGGGACTGGCCCGCTGGGCAGCAGTCCTGGAATGTCTTGGGGCTCCCCTCCAACAGAGAAGCGGCTGGGCGAAGGCAGCCTGCGGGGGGTGGGTGGGGGCAAGGGGCTAACTGAGCAAGGCTTGGAGAGGCCAGGGCTGCTTCGAGTCAGAGGACAAACTTCCCAGAGGAAGGATCTTAGTGCTCCCAGCACTCAGTTTATGGGGGAGCAGGCTCTGTAGGATCCTGTCCGCCTTCCAGACACTCACCTGGTCTCCCCACCCTTTGCACTATGAGGTGGGAGCCAGGGGGTTCAGCTGGAGTCAGGCTCAGTAGTAGCACAGGCCTCTGGCTGGCTATGCTGGGGCTGTGATGAACACAGCCAGGAGACCCGCAACCCCTCCATCAGAAGCACCGGTTGACGATAACCAACTCCCTCTGCCAGAAATTCTTTTGCTAAGATCACCTCAGCTTCTAAAACACTCCTGCTCCCTCCAACCCCCACGCCGGGCAAACTCTCCAGTCCTGCCCGGTGCACGCCTTAGGGCTAGCTCAGCTGCCAGAACGCATCCGTGGGTGGAGGCCCAAATGCCCCTTGGCAAGGTGGGACCAGAGCCCAAATGCGTTTGTCCACACACACACTCTCCTGCTAATGAGGTGGAGGGGGGAGCAGTGCCTCCCCTTTATACACGTTTCCAGAACCATCTGAAAGAGCCAAAGCCAGAAGTGGGTTCAGACATTAGTCACAAATTCTCTCTCTTTACAGTAGACTCCACCAGGGGAGGGAAACAAGCAGACAAGTCCCACAAGTGGCAGGGCTAACCCTATGTGGAAGAAATTGTGTTTACAGATGATTTATTCTTCTACCAAGACAGCAAGCCGGGCCACCACTTGTTTTGAGAAAGTTTAACTGGGACACAGGCCTACCTGTTCATTCACATGTACCCGTGACTGCTTCATGCCACAGCAGCAGAGAGTTGCAACAGCAACCCCATGGCCCTCAAAATCAAGAATGACTGTTGGGTCATTCATGGACAGTTTGCAGCCCCAGTTTGCAGTACTCAGGGCCAAGTATGTGCTGGGCATCGAGCTGGAGTCCACGGACACCAGTGGGCAAAGCTGTAGAGGCTTGGAGTTCAAGATCTGTTGAGGGAAGCCCTCTGGGTGCTGTGGGTTGCCAGCTGGACCCTCATTCAAACTGGCTCCTTGTGGTTAGCGCTAAGGACTAACAGGCCCCGGAAAAGGCTGGGACTCTGCCCTCTGCAAGGGGAACAGGGCCGCTATTGTCTTCCTTGAGCCAATGCTACTACAGAGCTGCAGGTGTGTCAGAATGTGCCAGGCTTTGGAAAGGTGGTGCATCTACTGTGGAATATGCAGCGCCCCCCCGCAGGGTGGCAGCCACAGTCAAGTATCAGTAGCTCTACAATGAAGCCCATGAATTTTCACACACCCCGAGACTAATACAGAATGCAGCAGCCTCAAGTAACTCGGAGTCAGGCCTTCCAAGCATCTTGGATTTCAAATTTTCAGATAAAGGGCTGTGGGTCTGCACCAGTTACAAGGTGCAAACATCTAGGCATCCCCACCAGCCCCTGGTTGGGATAAAACAAAGTGTGTAGCCCCAAAACAGACGCTGGATAAACTGGGACGGCCAGAATTTTTTCAGCAAAGCAGCTAACATTCCTGTTGGAAAATGTAGAAAAGGGGTATTTTAAACCAAGCTTCATCTTCCCTCTCCATTATCAGGACTAGAAGTATATTCCAACTTTTTACTTGGAAGCAGGAAAATAAAACTTGGTTCTGGCTACTGCTGCCACCTGATGGGAAGGGTACATTAGACATTTGTGGGGAGCAGGTGAGTGGCTGGTAGATGAAACTTTAAACATCCATAATTTTTTTCCATGTGTTCTTCCTCAGCCTCCCGGTAGCCAAAGTTTCACTTGGGAATCTAATTTATGTCACTGCAAATTTCTAACAGCTAATTATTAAAAATGTACTAATTAGATCATCTGGCTTCAGATGTTCTAGTTACATTCCTTTGAGGAGTATAAGGAAAACCGAAAGTAATTGATTTCTAATAAATGATATGTATATAATTTAACAGCACTTCCAAAAAGTGTAAGGTATGCAGAAAGTCTAGAGAACAAGGTCAAGATCACCTCGAACCTTAAGATAGTAGTGGTACTGGGAGAATATTTTAATATTCATAATCCACAAACAAACACCACCACTTCCTAGAAAAGGCAGTTCTGCCTTAAAGAATGACATCTGAAGAGGTATTCTGCAATTAACTCCCATTAGATGGCCTGGATTAAAAGGATTTTCTCCCTTGCTTTAAAAGGGTTTTAGCATTCTGAAATGTCATACCCTCTATTTCTTAACAGCGTACTCCTACAAATGACTCCCAGAAATTTCCTCATCGCCTGAGATTTCTAAACTCCAAATTGGGAAAGAGGCTCCGGACTCCACCGGTTAATCTCTACCTAACCCCAGCGCTGGGCCGGTTTCTAGGAGGGATGTGATTGGGAAACATCTTGCAGCCTGCCGGGCGAAATGGTTTGGGGTAAGAAGGCAAGAGGGGTGGTGGCTGGGCAGAGGGAAGGGTCAGGGCATCCCTCTGAAAGCCAGATACCTGGGAGGCGTGGCCAGTGAGCCTGGAGCGGGCCCAGGCCCCCCAGGAGACAAAAGCCACCAGTGACCTCAGGATTATATTTAGTCAGGCTGGCTGCCCTCACCAGGAGGGGCCAGGGGTGGGGGCCAGGGAGCCACCACCTGTGAGCATAGTGCCTGCAGCCCCGCCGGCCCGGGGGAGCTGTGTGGGGATGCCACGACTCCTGCTGGAGGACACGGCCTCTGCTCGGGCATGTCCTCCAGCCCCGTGCAGGACACGTGCTCCCATCTGACTGACAAGCGCCATTTGCCCTGACCGGGAGCACGGCGGGCTCTGTGTTGGCCTGCAGGGAGAGCAGACGCCCGCACGGCCCATTAGTTTCACTTTCTGGGTTTTCCCCCTCCCGGATTGCTCCTCACCCTGATGAAAAATGTCCTTCGGATGTCAAGAGAAACATCTTCAAAAATGGTCCTTGTCATTTCTTTTTTTCCGAGGACACAGTTCTCCTCTGAAGACCGGATAACAGGCTTTGGTGAAAACCCCAACTACGTAACTTTGGTCCCCTGGGCTGCTTAGCTCTAATATGATTACACATCTAAATGCAATAAATGGGGCAAAATGGTATTTTTCTGGGAAAAACCAACATCATAAAAGGGTCTTTATTGAATCAAGGGCCCATGAACTGTTCTCTTGCCTGTGACAGCCCCCAAGGGTAAGGATGGGTTTCCAGGCAGGACTCTGGCCCAAAGGGCGACGGACTTGTCCTGACTTGTCTAATTACCACAAAATCCACTGAAAGGATGGAAGGGAGGATGCCAGCTAGGTTGGCAGCAACCTCTGCCCCCACTCAGAGCCAGGTCCCCCCATTTTCTGGGCCTATT
>JAGFMF010009950.1:27203-67831 GCA_019455555.1 Galemys pyrenaicus
CCCCCCCCCCCCCGCTCATGCCCACCCTTTACATTCAAGCCAGGGTCCTGGACCTGCCCCTGTCCACCTCCAGCGCCGAAGTGGTTCTCCAGCGCCCCAGCACCCCCTCCCCCCCACCTACATAGAGAAGACCCACTGTCGAAGTGAGCTCTTTTGCCAGATATTTTAGCATTCGGCAATTGGGCCAGAGTTAGCGTGCTCCCAGACCTGAGTGACACCAGAGGACGGGGAGGGGGAAACGCCGGGGCAGGCGGCGTCTGCACTGACCAGCTGGGAGCAAGTGGCCTGGCTGACATTTCCCAGACATGCAGAGCTCCGGTCAGGCATGCTGCAGGCCAGCGTTTTGCTTACGTGCAGGTCCTGCTTCCAAGTATCTGTTTAATCACCCTGGAGGTTCTAAGAGCAAAGACACATTTTCCTCTTTTTCCCCCCAAACTTTTCGTGTTTGCAAGCTCACAACAGCGACCTGGGCAGAAAGGGATTCCAGAGACTATTGCACCGATTCTCCCGCTAGCTTGTCCCCTTAGGGGTGGGTAAACAGTGATGAGCTCTGAAAAAGCCAGCGACACTGTGCGCGCGCACACACACACACCCCATCCCGTAGTACCAGGCATCTCCCTTCAACAGCAGGAATCCCCCCAATCGCTGACACACAGACACGGAAGGACCTGTTTTTCTTCCAGTGTTTTCTCCCCAGATATTAAGCCAGCAAGCAGCTTGCCAGGCTCAGGTTGTCCTTCCCTGACCTCACTGGGGTTTCTTCACTGGCCCCACAGGCGCTGGGATGAACTATGGCATCACTTGAGAACAGCTACCACGGCCCGCGCACCACGTGCCCGGCACTTTGCACAGCCCTCTCATTCGATCCTGTAAGTCCCAGAGCGTGCACACACATCACCACAGATGGGGAAACAGTGTCTCTCGGGAAGGCCCATCACTAGCCCAAGGTCACCCAGTTGTTAGTCCATGGGAGGACCAAGCTGCTGGTGCCCTTTCCCCATGGCCTCCCCTAAGCAGGAAGGCACTGCTGCCAGAAAGCCAGGTGCCATGCCATTCAGCTGTCAGAGGGTGGGGGGCTACCTTGCAGTGGACACGAGAAAAGAAGCCTTGTTGGTCACCAAGAAGAAACCAGCCTCTTGCCTTTAAGCTGCAGCCCCCTTTCCCCCCCGCCCTGACCAGAGGCAGAAATCCAGGGAGAGGAAGCGAGTTTCATGAGAATGAACCACAGTCTTCCCAGATGATCCAGATTTCCCAGCTGCACATCTGACTCCTTCCCCCACCACCCCCAAGAGCCCAGGTTCCAACCTATGTCCTCAATACCTCCCAGCTCGGTCTCAGAAGAATGAAGGCTGTAAGGGATGTACACTTTGTCCACGCCAGACCCCGCTTCACACGGAGGGGAGCTCCCAGGCCCAAAGTGGCAGAGCTGAGATTAAAACAAGGCCACGGCGTCTCCCTCCCCTGGGCAGCATACACAAGGGGTCTGGCGATTTCAAAATCCCAGGGCCTGTGCCAAAGGGGGTGGAGGGGGAGCTGCAGTGGGTGAGAAGTTACCTGCCCTGGGTCCTTTTATACACCCTGCCAACCTCCCGGTGAGGACGACTGAGGCTCTAAAGCTGTGAAAAGATTCTGGTCTAGGTCCACTTCCAGCTTGAAATTCAAAAATTCAAAAACAGCACTGAGTCATTAAAAAAAAGTACAAGGAAGTCCAGTGAATTCTGATTTCTTGCCCCCATGAGGAGTACGCTAGCATTTCTCTGGAATATCAGATGATTTCCTTCTCTCCCCTCCCCTCCCACTTTGCAGCCTGCTGGCCTGGTCCCTCCAGAGTGCTGCGTGTACCCCTGCTTCTCCGCACAGCAAGCCCAGGGCAGCTCCGGCCGTCTGCCTTCCCAGGGACCTTTCATGAAATGTGCTCGGTGTCAGGGCTGGCACGCCATGCATTGGGCTGGAAGCGCTGCAGAGCAGATGTGCGAGGTGGCCACATCTGTACACCCAGAGTTCCTTTAAGGACATGGTGCTGGCTCATCCGGACCCATCCATCTCCTGTTCCACAGCTCACACCTGCTAGCTTCCAACCTGGGAGCCCCTGCTATACCTAGAAAGGGGCTCCAAGTTCCTGGGGGAGTCCCTTCCCCTCTGAGTCTCGGTCTCAAGTGCAAGAGGACTCACCATACCCACCCCTCCACCTGCTCTTGGGACTGGGATGGAAAGCAGTAGGCATTGAGGGACCAGGTTGTAACAATGGCCGGCCCCGGCACACGTTTGGTGGAGATAACAAGAACTGAGAGGATTGAAGCGGAGTCTGGGGAAGGGGCTCCCCGATACTATTCCCACCTCATGTTTATGAAGCTGCTATTCCTGGCAGGTTAAGTAGCTTGCCCAAGGCACTCACTAGCAAGCAATGCAGACGGAGGACTTGGACCGCCAGACCCACAAGCCGAGGTCTCAATCGCTCTGCACACTTCTCAGCAACAGGCTTACACAGACAGATTCAAAAGCAGAGAGCTGAGACACGGGGAGGCTCCGAGCCCACTGCCGTGAGCCGGGCACGCTACGAGCCTTGCCACAACCTTACAAAGTAGGTACCCTAACCCTCCTTCACAAGGGAAGACACGGGCACAGAAAGCGGCAGGCCACCGGCTGGCAAGTGGCAGTTACGACTGCAACTGGAACACAGCTGGACCCAAAGTCCACCCATATGACCCTCGCACACCCAGCTCTGCTTGGAAGGGAAAAAAAAGTTCAAACGCTGCCGGCACCACAGCGCTCCAGTCCATTCTGTGGCTGTTTTATAACCAAAACCTGACTCCTCGCTCCGAGACCGCCCTATCAGCCTGAACACAGCCTGGGAGCACTGTTCTTTTGTGAAAAGAACCAAGACAGGCCAAATATTTACCATCCCGTACATAGAGCTGAAAACTAGCCAGACAGTCAAATCTACTCCACCCGAGCAAGAGCTGAGCTGTTGCTACACAAGGGGGCCAGAATCCTCACAGTGGTGGGTGAAGGGTTCGTGCAACTCAGCTGTGCCCAGAGGCAGCAGGAGACCAGGTGAGGAGATTCTGAGGCTCCCCTCACCCCTGGTCCCACAGGTTGGGGCGTGGGTGCAAAACCCAGAGAGATTTCTAAGAATCAGAACTTCCAGAGTTGTTGGACTTGGGGGTGAAGGTGAGAGGGGGCTTCTCCCAACCTCTTGTTTGTCAATCTAACCCTGCTGGACAAAGACTGATCTGAAATCTTTCTGAGGTTAAGATTTTATTTTTCCTTAGAAAAATAAAAAGCTACAAGGGCAAGGTTAATTAGTTACCAGGTTGTAATTTACTTAAGAGTTGAGGGAATGCAGGTCTCCTCCCCTAGGCAGGACCAGGAGTCCAGCTGGATTTTGGTTTTCCTGGTTCTCCCTAGGAGTGCGGCTAAAATCCATCCCTGCCACCAGCTGCCCACCTTACATTTAGCAGGGTCCTAAAGAAGGCTCCAGAGCAAACAAGCGTGCCATTTAAGCCGCTTCCCCTGCTAAGCCTCCAGGTAGCCAGCCTAGAAGGATGGATCGGGTGGGGCAGGCGGCATCTGCTTCAGTCAACTATGAGAATTCAAAAGGACGGCAAAATCAAAAGCTCTTGGCTAAAATACAACAGTTTTAATCAGCGCACACAGAGGATACTGGAGGCCAGGCTTGCCCTCTGTGTAGCTGATCCAACCTCATTTTGCAAAGGAAAAGGCCTAAGAAGGAATAACGTAATCACTAACTTCCCCCAAAGAAATGAATCGCCATGGCATTTCCTAAAAGTCCCTAAAACCCTGGTCAGCCCAGGAGAACACAGCACAGCCTCATGGAAAAACCTGACCATGGCCAGTTTCCTTAAGGCTATTCCAAGTGATTTCTGTCCCTGTCCCCTCCAGGGTGCATGCCCACTCCCCCCCCCCCNGCCCCCCCCCCCCCCCCCCCCCGCATGTTTTCAGCCCATTTCTGTGGCTGTCTTATGACCACAAAATATTCTGGAAGTTCCCACTTCATTTGCATTAAAATACTGATCCCCAGCGCCAGAAGAGGCATGAGTTTAAAGGGAGAACTTTGTTTTGCCAACCTGATTCTGGCCTCAGTAGAGAGTATTTTTTAAAATTAGGGCAAGACCCCAACTGAAGCTCCCACAAGTCCATTTCAGACAGCTTTGCCCAAAAACTGAGAATTTGTGAAGACGCTTGTATATTTGGCTATATGGCCAAAGACTATCTTTTCTCCCAGAATTCTGGCATCTGCACATTCCAGACTAGAGCCTGCAGGAAAAATCGGGCCAACCGCAGTGCAGGGCCTTGCCCACGTCTGGGCTCTGAGTCTCAGTGACCCCACAGCTCATGGGGCTCCCCCCCACACACACTGCCACCATATCAGGGACAAAGGGGCAGTGGGACTTCTGTAAGGTCCAGTCTACACCACCCATGTAAGTTTGGGAAGCCTGTGAAAAACCTTCCAATATGAGTCTTTGCACAACTTCCAGAGCGGTGGGCCAACCTGGCTGGGCTGATTTTCTGTCTCCCTCCTCTCTGCTTTTAGAAGTCTCTGTTTTCCCAAGCCAGGAGGAAGGGGGCCCAAGGTGCCCTATTTTGTCAACTTGCCATTCACACAATTCAGGTGACTTCACTGCCCCATCCGAAATGTTTTTCCAAGGCAGCCAAACACAACACACAAGCAGAAACAAAGTTGCAAACCCGAGCTTCAGGGTTTTTCTGCTGGAGGAGAGGGCGGTTGGGGCGGTTGGAGAAGCCAAGTTATTGAATAGAAGATTTAAGGAGGAGGAAATCTCCACATGAAGTGAAGTTGCTAAATCAGGGAACAAAAAAGACCAACATCAGGAACACACCCACAAAGATGCATCTTTAAAGAAAAGCTGTTGGGGGCAGGGGATTGCGGTTTCCCAATCCACAGGCGGTAAACAGCCACATCGGTCCATTTCCCAAAGGCCGCTCTGAAAGTGGAGGCCAGGCCTCCCCACCCCCAAACTCAAGTTGCTGCCTTGGAAAGCACAACCCAGCAGGTCTTGGTGGGTGGCTGGGCCCCTTGGGGCGCGGGGTGTCTCCTCTCCCCTCATTCCAGGTCTGTCCCAGAGGAGATCGGCTGTGTCCAGAAGACACTGACCGCGTGCACTGACAGCCTAAAATTTCCCACCGTGTTCTCATCGCCCAACCAAGCACAGGGCCCTGGAGAGCACGCCTTGCCACCCCTCTTAATTGTGGGCCCCGGGCGGTGGTAGCCAAGTGGGAGTTCATTCCCCACCCACCCCCACACCGCCCACACGCTCGAGTGCCGAGTGCACTGGGTGAAATCCGGCCCTGAAGTGGGCGCGCAGAAATACTGCTGGTCCTGGGGGCCGAGGACTGGGACTTTGTAGGCCAGTTGAACTGACACCCTCATCTCGCCCGCAAAGACCCAGCCCTCAGTTCCCGGTCTTGGAGATTGTCCCGGCGCGCTTCCGAAGGGCTTCCTCTGGCTGGGTCCCTCTGTTACAGGCACCTCCGCGAGCTAACGAGCTAACCGTGGCCCGGCTGCGGGTCTTCCCCAACCAGAGTCCCCCAGAAAGGAGACCAGTCCCCTACTCGGCCGGCAGGCTCGAAAACCAGTCCTCGAAGGGTTACACGGACGCCTGATGCATAAGGCGCTTCCAGCCCCCGCACTCCGCCCCCCTACATACCACCCCGCCAGCCTCAGGAACAGTGCTGGGACCTGGCCGTCCCCCACCCCCAAGCGCAAGTTACAAGCGGAGAAACTTCTCCGAGATCCCACGCCGCACCCGCGAGGCCCAGCGCCGGCTCGGTTACCTGCGCTCAGCTCGGCGGGACGCAGGCCGGGAAGAGCCGCAGGCCGCGCCCTCCGGTACCGCTGAGCCGCGCCACCGAAGAGGCTCGCAAGAAGTAGCTGCCAGTGGGTCCTGCGCCCCGACGTCCCGGCACGCGCCTGTCCGAGGGACGGAGCCTCGCGCAACCTGCTCGCCGCTGTGGCCATCGCCGCCCCCTCCCCAAGGGGCGCGAGTCTGTCGCAGCGGAGAGAAGAGCGGCACGGCGAGACCCCTCAAAAGTTTGGGGAGTTCCGCTCGTTTGCTCGCTCTGCCCAAGCTGGCTCCACGTGCTGGTGACACATCAGGACGGTTGCGCGCCCTGCGGCTCCCGGCGGGGACACGGGCAGCGCCCGCCTGCGCCGCCTCCCGGAGTGGAGAGGGCGGCGCCCCGCCCGGGTCCGCCCTCCTCCCCGCCTGTCGGCACCGCCCCCGGCCGAGGTGCACGCTCCAGCTTCGCGCACCCCATTCCAGCCTGCGGCCCCCTAGGGAGGACGCCCTGGCAGGAGTGGGAGGGCGCTTGGGCACCCTTCTTCTGCGACTCCCGAACTACCCCTGGATCGAGCCCGGACACCGGCTGCGCGACTGGACAGTCTCGACTGCCTTCCTCGCGGTCACGCAGCCCTGCCCACCCCCAAGCGCCAGTAATTTTCCCTTTTCCTCTGACCAGTCCAGCCGCTGCCAGTTCTTCCTACCCTGAAGGCTGGCACAGAGAGCCCCCTGCCGGCCGCTCTGCGCCTGGCTGTGCCCCCGCCCCTGGAGCCCTATGGGCCTTTCTTTGGGGCTTTGCGGCAATAGTAGTAAAGCACGGAGTATAGTACCCGTCGCACGCTTCCTTGAGATGCTCACTTTGTGCTTTCCACTCCCTGTTCCAGTGCCGGCAGACCACCTCTCTTCCTATCTGTGCTTTCTGAAAATCGAGATTTTCAGAAATCTCTGCGACTTGAGGAGCCTGAAGGAGCTGATATCCTTTAACACGAGTTCCTTCAGCAGGGACTGTGGGGAGGAGGAGGGTCAGAAAAGTGAGGTGGGAGGAGAACTTTCCCAAGACTGGAGAGGGGTCTGAGATCAGTGGAATCTGTTTTGGTGGGGACCTGCTGCCCCACTCTATCTGGAGTCGCAGGCGGTGGGGGAGTAATTGCGTGGCGCATCTGGGACCAATCCGGAGTACCCACAGGCTTCCGCATTGATCCCCATTCTCAAAATGACCTGAATTCCAGGAAAGTGTGGGGAAGCCCAGAACTGAGATTGAGGTCCCATGCACCCCTCTTCAGTTGGCGGCTGGAAGTCAGATTTCATTTAAAAAAAACAATGTGACATGCTGACAGAAATATTGGCTGCTTTCCAGTTTTCTCTTTCCTGGCCTCACCAGCCCAGATCACGCCTTCAATTCCTTGCTGCATTGGGGGTGGAGGGATTTGCCACTCCCCATGCTGGGATCCCAGGGCAGGACAGTCAGCTGTGTGGGACCAGGTGCCTCCAGGAGAGCGTGGCTTTGCAGATGGCAACCAGGTGTGGGTTGTGAGGGGAGAGCACAGACCCCAAGCCTCGGTAATCCTCGTTTTGTGGGGCCCGGGATTAGAGGAAAAGAAAGAGGAAGGTGCCCTGACATTGCTGGTGATGCTGCCAGTACTCAAGGGGGGCTGGGGTTTATGCTCTGCTTTCTCTTCGCCTTTTATTGCTCTCTCTAAATCTGACACGCCCTTTGGATCTCTGAGACTTGAGGAGCCTGCAGGAGCTGGTGTCCTGGGGGGATGAAAGGGCAGGGATGTAATGGGTTTACCCCAGTGCTGAGCCCAGAGAAGCTCGAAGAAGATTAAGATTTGCTCCCTGAGCCTAAAATCTCCCTGCTACCCCCTAACCACATCAAAGGACACCACCATGGGGGGTGCCTAATCCCATCAATGGAATCAAAGCAGGACAAAAAAGGAAATTCTGCAGACTTGGGGCAGCAGCAGGATGCAACTCACGAGAGGAAGTTGGAGCCAGGGCCCTGGCCAGACTCTCCCTTCACTTACACCCAAGCAAGGTCCAAGCCAGTCCACAAAGACAGGCATGTCCTTCGCCTCTTGAGGTGGCCATTCGTGGAAAATCAGGCAGTAGGTGGGTCTATGCTTCCCTTCTGGAGCAGAAAGCCATCTGAGAAGGGTTGGGACCTATTTATACCTTATAGTTCATTTGGCTCCCAGACTGACTTGAAGAAAGTGTTTTCACAATCACACTTCTACCTACAGCATTTCCCAGAGTGTCGTGCTAAAAGCACCTGATAGACACTTTTAATGTAAATTGTATGAATATTATTGTTACAGCAAGGCTAAAATTATTAAAGTAAGCCGAAGACATGTAAAGTGGCATTCTGATGTGGTAAAAATGGTGACAGTGACATACAAATCACTAAGTTAGAAAGACACTCCTTATAACAGTCTGTAGAGAATTACTACCTTAGAACAATGACTTTCAAACTGAGTCAAGCTCCAGGATAGGAAATAATTAGGTAAAATATATAATGAAACACTTCTCATGTGCTCATATAGTCAACATTATTCTATTCTGTTCCATTTTATTTTTTTTTAATGTTCCTTAGAGAACTCTAGTACACTGCTGGTTGTAATGCAAACTGGTCCAACCGCTATGGAAAGCTGTGTGGAGTTTCCTCAAACCACTAAAATTGGAGCTCCCATATGATCCAGCAATCCCACTCCTAGGAATTTACCCAAAAGACACAAAAACATTAATTCAAAAGAACACCCACACAGCTATGTTTATTGCGGCACTTTTCATAATAGGCAAGCAATGGAAACCTAGATGCCCAAAAATAGATGACTGGATCAAGAATTGTGTATACACACACACACACACACACACACAATGACAATGGACTATTACACAGCAATCATAAAAGATAAACTCATGCAATTCGCAGCAACATGGATGGAGCTAGAAGGGATTATGCTCAGTGAAACAGGCCAGAAAGAAAAGGAAACATATCAGATGGTTTCCTTTATAGGAAGAATGTAGAGAAACAAGGGACTAAGGAAAAAAATCAATTACAAGAAATTAAAAATCAAAATCAACAGAGAACTATAAATTTCCAAGGGGAGGAGGAAGGAGAAGAAACAAAATGGGTGGGAAGAGCACAAGGGACTATGGTGATGGTGCACGGGTGAACTGGTGGTGGGAATTTCACAGAAACGAGAAATATACACTGTCTAAAAATGAAAAATAAAATATACAAAAAATTAAAATTAAATAAAAAGAAAAGGAAAAAAATCCGATGGTTTCACTTATAGGAGGAATGTAGAGGAAACAAATAAGGGACTAAGGGAGAAAAAATATGATAAGTTAAAAATAAAAATCAACAGACAACTGGGCCTCCCTGGTGGCACAGTGGGTTAAGCAACGCATTATGAAGCAAACCGCAGCCACTGCAGCACGAGTTCGAGCCCTGCCGCCGGCCAGGGAGGGGACCCACATGGTGCAGCAGACCTCTCCTACCTCGCCCGCTGCTCCCCTCAGCAGTGTGTTTCAGTCAGTCTGCCTGTTCTGTTCCCCACTCTGGTGAATCCTCTCACCTCCCTGTACTCTGGTCTGTACCCTGGTTCTTATATGCATAAATATTTCTTTTTAAAAAAGAATGTTTTTAAAAAATTAAAATAAAAACGAACATGGAACTGGCACAAAAACAGACACACAGACTAATGGAATAGAGAATGGAAAGGCCAGAATTAAGACCCCTGCACATTAGACAACTAGTATTTGATAAGGCAACCAAGAATACCCAATGAGGAAATATTAGTCTCGACAAATGATTTGAGGAAAACTGAATAAACACACAGAGCAGTGAAATTGTGTCCCTATTTTACAATGCTCACAGAAATTAACTCAAAGTTGATTAAAGACATACATTTAAGACCTAACCCTGTAAAACTTCTAGAAGAAACTATAAGGAAGAAACTCACTACTGGTCTTGGCAATGATTTTTTTGTATAAAACACCAAAAGTACAAATAGGGTCTCCCTGGTGGCCTAGGGGTTAAGTCTCAACACTATCACCGCTACTGCCTGAGTTCGATCCCCAGCCAGGGAGGGGGCCCACATGGCACAGCAGACCTCTCCTGCCTCGCCCGCTGCTCCCCTCAGCAGTGTATTTCAGTCGATCTGCCTGTTCTGTTCCCCACTCTGTCTCGGGGTGGGGGGGGGTGTCCCATTTTATATCAGGGTTGCCCTTTAACACCCTCACCCTGCACCTCTGGCTTATAGTTCTTCTATGCAATAAATAAACCTTAAAAAAAAATCCAAAAGTATAACAAGAGCAACAACAAGTGGGTCTACATCAAACTTCAAAGCAATTGCCCAGCACAAGGAATAATTCAGAAACTAAAAAGAGGCGCCAACAGAATGAGAGACAGTTTTGCAAACCATACATCTGGTAAGAGGTTAATATGCAAAATTGTCTTCAGACAACTCAGTAACGAAAAATCAAACGTGGTTTTAAAATGGGCAGAACTAGACTTTTTTCCAAAGATATTATTCAGCCATGAGATAGGAGGCCATCCTGGCATTTGCAGCCAGGGTGGACCTGGAACACGTTATGCTGAGTAAGTCAGAGAAAGACAAGTACTGTATATCACTAATATGTGGAATTTTAAAAGCGTAAATTTATAAAAACAATAAAACGGTGGTGAGAATGGGGTGGGGGGGGAGGACAGACGTTGTTTAAGGATACAAACTTAAAATGAGCAGTAAATAAACCCTAGAGACATAATGCATTGTACCACAAATATAGACAACCAGCTTGTTAAAATCATTAAACTTGCGAAGAGACTAGAACTTCACTATTGCAACTACTAAAAGGAGGCTCATCCCTATAACATGACAGAGGTACTAATTACCACCATAGTGGCAATCACAGTATATAGAAATATATCAACATGCTGTACACCTTAGATTTACAACACCTTAGAGGTCAAATATATTTCAATTTTTTAATGCTACTTGCAATTTGTTAAATTGATCTCATGATCCAATCAAGCACTAGAATTTCCTGCCACCTGAACCACACTGCCTTTGAGAACATGCCATGGTGATGCCAATGGCTTTCAGCGAGGGAGAAATTTCTAATTGCTAAGATGTTCTGCTAGAGCTCAGGCGGCACTAGTACCCACACTGTACTGGTCAAATCACTTGCCGGGGTCACCTGGCAAGCCTTAGCCCAGCCCCATCCCCCAACGCCCCTGTGCACACTTTCCACTAGCATGCTCAGCAGCGAATTTCTGAGACCGGCCTAGACTCCATGCTTGCTCTTCCCTCAGTGTCATCAGCTTCTCCAAGTCTGTCCCTTGGCTTTTTTGCCCCAGTAAATGACCTCCAGGAATCAGGGTGCTTAGCAAACCCGTCTCCACAGCTGGGGGGATTGACCGGCCTTGTAAACATGGTCCCAGAGCTAGAGACGCTGCCCTTGTTCTCCACTTGCTGCCCTTGTTCTCCGGCTTTCCTCCTTCTAGATTCTTCCCTAGGCCTTCTCTGGCCACTTTTTAATGGCGGTAACATTGGTTTACAACACTCTATGATTCAGAGATACAGGAGCACACCACTTCAGGTGTATGGCCACCCTATTTTAAGCTGCAGTCCCTTTCCCCTTCACTTCTTCCTCCAGCCCAGTCTCTCCCCACCCCTTATGTCACTTTTGCCCCCTCCAATATGCCCCATATTTTACTCATTTATTTTGAGCATACTGTCTCCCTGCTATCTGCTGAACTTTGTCTCTGGCTCCTAGAATGGAAGCTTCTAGGTAGGTAGGAATTTTTGTCTCTTTCAGACACTGCTGTTTCCCAAGGCCTGGCAGAATGCACACTCAGCAAATATTTGCTGAATGCCTTTCAGTCCTTCACATGCTGCCCTGAGAGCCCAGTTTTGCCTTTGCTGATGTGTTTGGCTGCTCCAAAGCCTCCCTTGAGACTCCCACTCCTCTCGACTTCACCCCTTTCCTCTCAGAGAACGACCGCATCCCCAAAAGCAGAAGGACTGACAATCACGGTGGCCTCCAGGCCCAAATAGGTCATGGTATTGCATGTGGACACCCCAGTAGGTGTTGACTCTCTGCTAATCATGACTACCTGCCATCTCCCCCCGGCAATGAAAGCATCGAGTGCTGTGAAGTGGCAGGAAAAAGAACCCCTATTTCACTGGTCTGGAATTGAGGCTTGGAGAGATGATTTACCCAAGGTCACTGGGGTCTGAGCCTTTCTACTAAACTGTCTCATCCGAACACACACCACCCCCCCTCAGCAGCCCATCAGAGGCCATTTCCACAGTCACCATTCTACTAGGTTCTTTTCAGCTTCCTGCTCTCCGTCAGCTCTGACAGAAGACATGTGAATCCTGGCGGTCAGGGGGAGGAAAGGGTGGCAAGTCATCTGAAGTATTTCATGTCTGACCACAGAATTCATGGGGCTTATTTCCTCAGCACAGCAATTTCTGTGGGTTTTGTTTCTCTCCACCCAAATGGCCTGGACAGAAGGACGAGTCCCAGTGCTCAGGGGAAAGACAGGCTGGGCAGTCCCCTTCCACACGGCACCCACCCCAGCACGCCAAGATCACTACTCCTATCTGCTGGGGCATTTCTGGCTCCTCATTCCTACGCAATCTTCCACAGGTTATCTTTTGCCTCCGGCCCTCAGCTTGGCCACTGGCAAAACTGGGATGTGATTTTTGCCGTGACTTCTTCCTGCTTCAATAGTCCATAAGGGTAGGAAAGACCTGCGGTTGACCTTCATTCATTTGGCCAACATCTGAAGAGCCTCTTTATCTACCCAGGTCACCAGGGAAGACACAACCCTTCCCTGAAGAAACAGCAGCAGGGTAAATGCTCCACACAGGAGTTAACTCTTGCCTGGTTTGATAAGGAGCGGCTGAGTGAGGTCAGGGCTGTCTTTGAGATGGGTGCTACTGGCCTGTGTGATGGGGAGGGCCATAAAACAGGGGTTCTGATGCTCTGTATGGGCTGTGCCCACAGAATGGACCCTAAGTGATGTGTGTGTGTGGCGGGGGGGGGGGGTGGTAAACTGTGCTCAGTGTGAGTGTGTGTGTCCCTCCCCTCCTCTATAGCCTGAGAACTGTAGTCAGCTGTGGGGACTTTGGCCACTGTTGCTTTCCCCATTCATCAGAGGGGGATATTAAACAAGTGAATGCCTGCTTGGCTCACAGGCTGGCAGGAGACAGGCCTTCTCCTGGGTGTATGTCAAGTAATAATGAAAGTGAATTTTTCAAACAGATGCGTGCTTATCCTGCAGATGAGCAGTGTACTTTGGTCTCTCTGCCTTTTCTGCTCCCCACTCTGTCTCTGGTAAATCCTCTCACTGCCTGCCCCCTCTGGCTTGCACAAGCGCTGGGGTACAGGCCAGAGGTGGGAGGGGGATGAGAGGATCTACCACAGCAGAACAGGCAGACTGACTGAAACACATTGCTGAGGGGAGCAGCAGGTGAGGCAGGAGAGGTCTGCTGTGCCATGTGGGTCCCCTCCCTGGCCGGAGGCTGGGATCGAGCTGAGCTCGGTTTGCTTCATAGTGTGGTGCTTAACCCACTGCACCACCAGGGAGGCCCCTGCATAAATCTTAAAAAAAAAAAAAAAAGAAATGAAAGGGGAAGAAGGGACTTGTAGTGATATAAAACTTAAGAGATATATCAACTTTAAAAACAAGCTAAGTTGAATTATAGTGTATGAAGTTGCTGAGATGTACCATTAGATACAAGGAGATGACTATTAGAATTCTAAGTAGGGGGTGGTTACTTACGGTTGTGTAACAGGGTGGTCCCCAGGAAAAGGGGAAGTTCCAAAATCCTGGTTGCACCCTAAGTAGGGTAAAGCTGAGCAGGAATAAGAAGATGCTGGAGAGAGAGGATAGAAGGGCAGAAGGAAAGGAGGAAGAAGGAAGCAGGATAGAGAGCTCAAGGAGACCTGGAGGAGGCACATGGAGCAGAGGGACATGTAAAAAACTGCGCCCGCTTTTTAGTCTTAGACTAGTTGAAACTTATGTGGGTAAGAGACCTGTGGGGAAGTTAACAATGACAACTTTCATCTTAATTTTACTCTTTTCCTCCCAAATTTATCTAACTTTTTCTGACCCTTTTCTATGGGTCTCTACTAAAAAATCCTTTAGACTTGTGGCAAGCTTTTGGGCCTTGCTTTGAGCCAATCCATTTGGCTGGACTTTTACCCTCAAGGAAATGAGTAACTTTAAATACTTAATTTAGTAACTATATTCTTTGTCTTTTCTGTATTGTTCCTTAATTATATTAAAGTTCCTTTCCATTAAAGGCCTTATATATTTGTCTTAATGCAGCAAATAGCAAAACCCATTTAGAAAAAGCAAGTTTGGAGTTCTGGGGTTCCCCTCTCCCTGTCCTATTACAATTGCATGAAAGACATTTCTGGGTACCTGAAAAAGTTCTTTGACCTGGTGGGGTTCCCCTTACAACCTATAAGACAGTCCATTTGGATGGTCCTTGGATTTGGCTTATTGTACAAGATTTTAAAGTGTACGATTTTAAATATACATAATCTTTAGGATGGAATATTGGACTAAAACCAACAGCCATGAGGCATAAATGTGTACTTGCCAAATTTTGCTTTTAAGTTAAATAATATTAACTCACAGGAAGGAAGAGGCATCATGACCCAAAGTCACTTATATTCTTAAAAATATCCTTGAAGTTTTATCTGCCCACAAACCGCGGTGCCTGGCTGGCTGGCTGGCTCACGAACTGCAGCAGCAGACGCCCTATATTCTGATGTAGAGCCTGGCTGGGTGTGGGGGTGGAGGAAGTAAATGAAAGGAGAGCTGAGTAAGAGGAAACTGGCAAGGGGCTGGGCCTCTGCCGCTCTAGCCTTGCCTTTCTGGGAGGACGACTGGAACTCTCCGGTGGGGGAGGGAAAGGGTTCGTCTAGATTCATCCTTACTGGGTGATGCCCTAGCCCCTCCTTGAAAGGGTTACAGTCATATACCTTGGCGGCATGAGAGAAGGGTTTGAGGGCCTCCTGCTTCTTCAAGGCCCAAGCCCTGAGATACAAACTTAGAATTTCAGATCACAAGGCATTTTGGAAATATTTTTTTCAACTTTTGAATTTTGCAACTAAGGAAGTTGAAGTCCAGGGAATGTAAGTGATTTAACAGAGGTTATGCAATCCCCAACACAGGTGTCTTCTTCTGCCCCTGGCCTCACCCTTTAAGCTAATCCCTTGCCTCTAGTCACATAGAGGTAAGTGTAGTTAAGAGCTGACATTCAAGGCAATTGCAAGCCCTGTTGTAACAGGGTGGTTCCTCAGGAAAAGAGGAGGTCCCAGGTTCCCTGCCCCACCCAAGGGGGGGCAGTGGAGTGAGCAGGGGGGAGAAGCTGGAGAGGAGACTGAAGGAAGGAGATGGAGAACCAGAGACAGATCTAGAGGAGGCACGTGGAGCAGAGACACATGAAGAAGCTGCTCTTGCTTCTCGGTGTTAAGACTTGTATCTGGAACTTGGGGGACGTGGAAGGAGACACTTGAAACAGATGTGGGTGCGAGACCCATGGGGAGATTTAAAATGGCAGAGTTGATCTTGATTTTGCCCTTTTCCTTCCAGGTTTGTCCGGCCTCTCCTGCTCCTTTTCTAGTGGTCCCCACTGGAAGGTGCCTTAGGTTTGTGGCAACTTTCGGGGCTCAGTGGCCCTGCTTTGGACCAGCCCTGTCTGGCTGGGCATTTACGAGGGGATGGGTAACTTTGGGTGCTTGATTCGGAAACTATTCTTTCCTTCCTCTTGATTGCATACTAATTGTATTAAAGTTCCCTTCCATTAAAGGTCTTACACACTAGAGTATGTTTTTTCTTGATGTGGCAGATGGCACAACCTATTTAGAGCAGGCAGGTTTGGGGGTTCTGAGCTGCCCTTCACCCTGCCCAGTAACACACTGTCCCCATGTTTGACCTGTTGCTTATTTCTGACATACCTTCACTTCTGTCTCCTCTCACAAATGACTTGGGATGGGTATTAGATCCCTACCCTCTGCACCTTCATCTTTGCAAATGGTAATAACCAGACCCAGTCTGAGGTTCCCCCATCATCAGTATAGCTACCTCTTCTGTACTTTGACTCTCTTTCATTGACTGACTTTGCTTATCTGTTCTCTTCCAACCAGCATCTGTTTCTGATTCCAAATGGGGTGGAATTTGCAATTCCAGCTACTACTGGAAATTCAATGTGCAACCTCTGAGCGTTCCTTCTCATCAGGAATCCAAATTAAGTGATCAGATGCAAAGTATTACCCAGTAGTTGAGCATCTATCCCCTTCTTACCCCTGAATCACCAGGATCTGCTTTGAATTTCTAACAACTCCAGATGACAATGTCATCCCAGCTCAGCATTCCCCTCAAAAGCTGAGTGTACCTTTCAATTATTGAATTATTAGGGAAAAGATCAATATATTTCTCTGCTCCCCCCCACACACACCATTTTGTCCTAATTACCTAAGAAAGAGAGTGACGTTCCATTTACTCCAAGCTCCCATGGTCAGTTCCAGAAAGGTAATGTGATTTTTGGTCACATTAGCAAAACATGGGAAGAATGAGGAAGGCAGTTTCCATTAATGAGACCTTATGTAGAGTAGTACATTCAGCACTGAGCGCCACAGTTGGAAAGGGGGACAGACAAAGGAATGGGAGGCATACAGGGTGTGTGATATTGGGGAGAGTCATTAATTGTCTAGAGGCCAAAGCCAAAGGATCGTAACTGGCAGGTGCTAGCGTCACATAGTTCAGCAGAGGTGGGAAAGGAACGGGGGTCTCCCGCTAAAATCCTAGCCTGTTTGGATAACTCACCCTTAAAGGAACAGAAACCAGAAAACACCACTCCAGAAACGCAAGAAATTTCTCCACCCTCAAGACAACAGAGAAACCAGAACTGTACAAATGGCCCAGAATTGCCTTTGGAGCCTCAGGATCCCTACAAACAACACAGGAAAGATGAGTCCCACTTCAGGGAACTGGAGTATTAGGGGGGTAATATCTGACTGGTCCTCAAGTACTCCTTAGAGAGGGGCACACTGGCTTGATCTGAGCCGAGGCATTGGGGACACCTAAACAGCAGCTGAAAAGTAAAATATGCCACATTGTGGAGGAAGCACACGTGAGGACAAGCAAATCCCCACGGTCAACCCCAGCAGCAGGTTACAGGCACGGACGGGGTTCGAACCCGCGATCTTCGGTTTACGAGACCGACGCCTTACCACTTGGCCACCGCGCCTGACAGCCGAGTGAGCGGTGGAAGCTCTCAGTGGAAGGAGGCGGCGCAGGCGCGAGAGGGGTGACATCCTGCCTCAGGCCCCGCCCCCGGCCCCGCCGCCCGCCCGCCCTGCAGACCCGCGGCCCGGCCACGGCCGCCACTTGGCCCACCCAGGGCCGAGGTCTGGCGGCAGGGCCCTGCTGGTGACGGGACCCGAACCCACGACACCAGAGCGCCCTGCCGGTCCTGCCTCGCGTCCCGCCCGGGCGCACAGCCCCAGCGGAGAGCGCCGGAAGAGGCCTGCCAGGCTCTCAAAACGGGCGGCGGTGGCGGGTGGGGAGGCCGAGGTGGAGAAAAATCACTTAGGGCGGAAGCTGAGGCGGTGGCCGCACAGCAGAGCGAGCCAGGGCCGTGTGGTCTTGGCCAGGTCATTTCCGTATATTTCCGTCCGGTGAGCAGGTTACTCAGGCAGAGCCAGCCCTGACCGAGTCGAGTCGACAGGGAGCCGAATGGGTCAAGAAGAGGGATGAAGGCTCGGCTGCCTCCCCCCCCCCCCCCCCCCCCCCCCCCCCCAAGATCCTTCAGGAGCCGGGGAGGAAACGGGCCAGGTTGCGCCGCTAGGGCACGGGGTCCTCCCTGCTCGGTCCACCTCGCAGGAGCAGCCATCTGTGGCTCCCGGGGTGCCCTCGTGCCCCCACCCCCTCGTCCTTCGACTCCTGATGGACCTTGTGCTGGAGACTTGAGTAAATGTTTGGACAGGGATGCCTTGCCCCAGTAACTGACCTGCGCACAAAGGGAGATGCCTCCAGGGATGTTGGGGCAACGGTGCTAGAGGGAGGGGACCGCTGGCGTCGACCTGACTGCAGCAAACTGATAGTCTGTCCACACCGTGGAACAGTAGGTCGCTAGTAAAGGAATGAGCTAGACTCGGTCATGGTTATTAGCATGGACAGAAGCAAAAAGCACACGTAATTTTGAAAGGCAAGATGTAGGATGATTTATACCACTTATTAAAGCAAAGGGAAAGTGAAGGTGGTGAACGTAAACATTGGAAAAATAAAAAGGAGAGAGGGAGAATGACTAGGAAATAAAGGGGACGTTATTGGTAAGGCTTTGTTTCTATGGAAGAGGCTAAAAGCTGTGAAAGTTGAAACGTGTGTTTGTACTGTGTATATATATTTTTAGCTCTTACATTTTCTTTGAAAAAAAATTTTAAGGAAATTAATCCCTATCTTTGGCTGACGGTGACCACCTTGTCTGTTCCAGGAGAGGTGACTGGAAGTGAGGGGGGAGGGAAGAGGAGCCTTCCAATCAGTGCTCAGCCCTTCTGCAGGCGGCAATAGGGCAGGGGATGCAAAGTAGACCGGGCGGTCCTTCCACTGCCCACTTCCAATGCCCAACTCACTCTGCCTTATTTATAGAACTTTTTTAAGGTGTAAAGTATAGATGGTGGGGAGTTGGGGGAACTCATGAAAGCTAGTTTAACATCTGGCAAAAAGAAAACATAACATTTATGATCTTAACCACTTTTGAAGTGTATAGTAGTGTTCACTATGTACAAATCATTGTGCAACAGATCTCTGGGACTTTTGCATCTTGCAAAACTGAAACTGTTGTACCTATTGAATAGTAGCTCCCCTTGTCCCCCTGCCTCCCTAACCCTTAGCAACTGCTGTTCTACCCTGTTAAGAGTGTCCCCACACAGGTACCTTATATAAGTGGAGTCACAGAGTTTTCTGCCTTCTGGCTTACTTCATAATGTCCTGAGGGCTTATCTGTGTTGCCACAGACTTGATTTCCTTTTCAGACAGAATAATAGTCTGTTGGCATATTTTAAAATAAGTTTATTTACCCTTTCATCTGTTAATGGACATTTCATTTACTTCTATCTCTAAGCTATTGTAAATAAGAGAAATGGATATGGGGGTACAAATAGCTCTTTGAGATTTCAATTCCTTTAGATATATACCCAGAAGTGGGATTGCTGGGTCATGTGGTAGTTCTATTTAACTTTTGAGAGCTTCCAGACTATTTGCTATAGTGGCTGTAGTTAACATTCCCACCAACAGCCCAGGGTTCAAATTTGTTCACATCTGTGCCAATACTATTTTCTGGGAGGTTATTTTTGGTAGTAACCATCTTAATGTGTGGGATATTATTTTGTTTCCCTCATTAGTGATGTAGAACATTTTATATGCTGGCTATTTGTGAGATCTGCGTTGGAGAAATGTCTATCAAGTCCTTTGTCAATTTTTAAGCCTGGCTGTTTCATTGTTTTCATTTCTTTATATCCTACTTTTAACCTATTAACCTCATTATCAGACACATGGTTTGCAAATATGTTTTCAATCTACACTTTGACCCTTCACCCTGCACATGGTTTGCATCACTGTGCCTAAGTTCAACGTAGCCCAGTGTAGCTATTTTTGCTTCTGCCTGTACTTTTGGTGTCATAGTCAAGAAATCATTGCCAATTTCACTATCATGAAATTTCCCCCTACAATGAGTTATGTTATTTCAGATCTTATGTTTGACCTTTAATCCATTTGCATTCATTTGTAGATGTGGCATAAGGAAGGGCCTCATTCTTGCATGTGGATAGCCAGTTTCCCCAGCACTGAAGAGACAGGAATGTTTTGACAAGAAACAGGAGGTTCTACTGGACCCACATCTTAGCACCAGAACCAGCTTAGCAGCTGCTGTCTCATGTGTATAAAATCCACTGAGGCTTATTGAATCTGAGGTAGGTGGTTTTTTTCATGTTTTAACTAAATAGGAAGCAGGATGACAACTAATTACAATTGATAGTCTTACAACTAATGGTAGTGGTTGTTTTTTTGTTTAGTGGCACATTAAAGTTTAAATCAGTGTGATGAATTTGATGAAAGAGTATACGCAGTAGTTGAGAGCCACCCATATTTTCACATCTGTATATTTCATGGTATCATGATTTTTCTTACTTTCCTTTGTAGGAAGAACATTCTGGTGTCCTTAAAATGGGTTTACTCACCCATTTTAACAGATGTACCTTTCTAGTACAAGATATCGACAGTGGGGAGGCTGGAGCGGATAGGGATACAGGAGGTAGATAAGGATTCTAACTCCCTCATAACTTTTCTGTGAACCTAAAACTGCCATGAGGGCTTCCCTGGTGGCACAGTGGGTTGAGAAATGCACTATGGAGCAATGCACTATGGTGCAACGCACTATGAAGCAAACCGCAGCCACTGCAGCACGAGTTCGATCCCTGCTGCAGGCCAGGGAGGGGCCCCACATGGCACAGCAGACCTCTCCTGCCTCGTCTGCTGCTCCCCTCAGCAGTGTGTTTCGGTCAGTCTGCCTGTTCTGCTCCCCACTCTGCCTCTGGTGAATCTTCTCACTGTGCTGGACTCTGGCCTGTACCCCAGCTCTTGTACGCATAAATACATCTTTAAAAAAATAAAACTGCCATGGAAAATAAATTTTTTAAAAAACTTATTAAATCACTTTTAAAAAAAAGGTAATTTTTGAATCCTTTGTTCTGACATTCCCTGAGTTGCCCTCTGGTGGTGTGAATTATGGATCTGTTTATGTTCAATTCTAAACCGGGTAAGGCCAAATTTTTCCTTTTTCCAGGAGTGAGTCTTCATAAGTGTATGGTCTAACTTCTAAGTTTTCTAAGTTTATATGTACTATTTTTAATACAGCACTTTTATACTACAAAGACCCTCTGAAATTTGACTAGAGAGAACTGGTCTAGAACCCAGAGCTCCTGGCAAGAATCAGGTCTCAAATGCCTCCACGTAGTACAGTAGTAAGAGCATCATTCGTTACTGCAGGAAGTCCTCGCTGAGCACCTTCTACATGCCAGACCCTGGCCACAGTACTGGGGCTGTCACATACTGGCTTTGATTCTTAAATTAGCCAAACATGCAGGAGACCAGATGGTGATAAGTCTAAGGGAGCAAAATTAAGCAGGGAAGAAAGATAGGAAGTTTTGGGGATCAAAAGGGGTTTTAAGTAGAGGTGTGGGCCATAAAAAAGTAGTCACAAAACCTTTGCAACTTCTCCTATCCAGAGGTATGGACGCACCCTCTCCTCCCTTTGAGAGGCACTGGCCACCTGGCTTGCTCTGAGCAGCAGAATGAGGCCAATGTGTAAGCTCTAAACTTCTGCCTTCCCTAGCTTAGCACCATGTTTAGACTGCTGTGTGAGGAAGGCAGTCCAGCTCCTGCAGGACGAGACCACGAGGAGGCTCAGCCTGACAACCAGCAACACTCGCAGACATATCGGCGTGGCCACCTGGCACCTCTGGCCCCCCTGGCCTTCGGTCAGTTGCATGAACGAGCCCAGGCACAGTCAGCAGAGGAAACACCAGACTACCCATAAGATCGTGAAAATAACAAATCATTTTTGTAACACACTACATTTTGGCGGTGGTTTGTCGCACAGCGATCGCAGCCCATTGATGCAGGAGATTGTGTACAACGAACACGCCTGTCGGCTCTAGGTTTGTGGGCTGGTGGCGATTTGCAGGGGGTAGTTAAAACCTCCCTGATACTGGATAAATGTGGCTGGGGTCATGCCCAGGGTCCCCTCAGCCGTCATTTAATCTCAGCTTCGCATCCACAAAATAGAAGCTAGCTTTTAGAGTCCTGCATTCATTAAAAATTGAGCAGCCTTCTTCATTATACACTGCTCAAGTTAAATGGGGCTGAAATGGCTGAAAGGGGCTCAACCTTTCTCCTTGGTGCAGTAGTAAGCTGACACTTTCCCTTTCGGTTAAGTCTCCCAGTGCCTTTGCTGGAAAGAAAGCTCTAAGTTAAGGCTACTCTTAATGGGAGATAGAAGCACAACTTGAAACCTTTTGGAGAGTAAATAGACTCAATTTGAGGTGTTCAATTTAGACCACTTTTCCTACTTTGAGTTGGTACGGTTTGATGCTCTCTTCCCCTTGTTTAGTTCACTTGCCTTTCCCTGACTCCTGCACTGAGGTATTCATTCTTAAAGTGCTTACACATTGTGGGCCTCTCTGGTGGCACAAGGGTTTGGTTAAGCAATGCATTGTGCACAATGAAGCATCTGCAGCCCCTGCAGCACGAGTTCAATCCCCTGCCAGGGAAGGGACCCACAGGGCGCAGCAGACCTCTCCTGCCTCACCCGCTGCTCCCCTCAGCAGTGTATTTCAGTCAATCTGCCTGTTCTGCTCCCCACTCTGTCACTGGTGAATCCTCTCACTTCCCATGCCTCTGGCCTGTACCCCAGCTCTTGTATGCATATTTTTTTAAAAACATGCTTACACATTGTGATACAACTTTAAAGGGGCAGGAGGGCCTACAGATGATTCAGGGGCTAAGTGAAATCAGACTGCCCTCAAAGCCCCAAAGGAGGCTCCTCAATGAGCCCTTACCCCTAAGCAACCAAGGCCCTGGGGATGCTTTGTCTGAACATGTCCTCCGCTGTGGGCAGTCAGGATTCTCTGTGGGACTCCTGGACTGAAAGATATAACCTGGTGAGGGGACTGATGGGCCAAGTTATCCTCCAAATGTGTGGGGTCCTTCAGGGAAACACGGTCTTGTGAGGGGAAGTCTAAGAGGAAACGGAAGATCTGCTGTTCAGTTTCTATTGCTGTCCAGACAACTAGATCAACGTAGAGGCTTTAAAACAAACTTTTTCATGCTCCTGTGGGTTGACCAGACAGTTCTGCTTCACTTGGCATTGGCTCGGTGTTGAGATGACTGAAGACCCGACAAGGCCTCACACACATGACTGGCACTGGCTGGGAGCCTAGCTGGGGCTGTTGGCTTAGGGCCCGAGTTCACGTGGCTGCTTGGACTTCCTCTTAGATGGCCTCCAAGAAGGTGCTTTCCAAGAGGAAGAAGTGCAGAAGTCCCAGAACGTCACTTCTGTCATGATGCATTTTGGCATCTACTGAGCCAGGCAGTCACAGGGCCAGCCCAAATTTAAGGGGAGGGGAAATGAACACCTCAATTAGGGGAGTGGGTTGCACATGGGGATGGGGGATTAACCAATGGTGCCCATCTTCAGAGACCACCACAGCTGTTCATGGCCCTGGCTTTGATTGTCGATGCTCATTAGTGCTCACCGGGGGCTGGGGGTGCAGAGGTATCAGCTGGGTCTCCTTTGACTCCACCTCAAAAAACTGACCCATCTTGAGGGCTCTCTAGTGGAGTTAGAAACTTTGTCCCCTTCCAGCCTCTGAATTCATATTCACAACACCCCCCTCACCTGTAGCCAGAGTGCTAAGGATCTGGCCTAGAAGCTGCCAGAGACAGGCAAGATGCCAGCCTTTGGCAAGGGGGTACCAAAGCAGCACTGGAGAAGCCAGGAAAGCCAGTCGGGGAAGAGGGTCTACTGGGTTGAACACAGGGAACCGGGTTAACTGGGTTTCACAGGCTAGGAGGCATCCCATGGGCTGCCAAAGTGAGCTCAGCCTTCAATGCCTTTGATCTTTGCGTCTGGGCCTTTCAGGAGCTTCAGCACTTTTTTTTTTTAAATACAGAGGCTACACCAGTATCATGGAGCCCAAGTCAGAACCTATTAATGTCAGAGCGTAGAGTAAAAGCCAGTGCCAAACCAGGAAGGGTAGGAGGGGGAGGGGAGCTTCCTACAGCCCCAATCCAGCCACCTTAGATCCAAGAAGGACTGCTGGAAGCTGGTTCTGACCTTCTGGGTCCTGGAACTCATTACTCAGTGCTATGAGCTCGGAGCGTTTTTGACGCTTCAGTCCACCTTAAGGCACTACTCAGCCTGCCAGGCCTGCCCACAGGGGAACCACCATCCTTCTCGGCCCTGCCCCTGCTCTTCAGCTTACCCAGCATACAGTTCCCACCCCACTGTCTTTGCTCCCAGCCACCCTACAGCCCCTCTGCTTGGAGGGCTGACCCAGGCTCCAGGCTCACCCTGTCTCCTGCCGCCTTCCCAGGCTGCAGTGACCACCCCCCTCCCCTCCCCCAGCAGCCCACTCCTGGGCTGCAGCCAGGTCCTGCTACCTACCAGCTCTGCCCTGAGTCCTGGGTGGCCAGTTCAGGTACCCGTGGTGGCTCAGACTCCCCGTGTGTAAAAGGGGGTAATACCATACCCTCCTTGTAGGTTGTCACGAGGTCTGCCGAGCGCTTAGAATGCTGCCTGGTGCACTGTGACCCTAAGTAAACGGAAGCTAACATGAACTTCCTAATTGCTCTCTCCTTGGGGCAAGCCCTGCCTTAGGTCCAGGCACTGAGGCTTGGGAGGGTGGAGGAGTGGGTGAAAAATCAGAGCGCAGACCACCAGACGAAGGACGGAACAGAACCCCCCTTTCCCTCACCCAGCACCCCGCTGCTGCCAAGGGCCTCCAGAACCAGCTGCTCAAGCTGGCCTGCTGCTCCAGGAGCTGCAAAATGGCTTTATCTGCCCTCAGGCCTAATCATCTTCTGGAGATGGCCTGGCTGGGATAGACCCTCCTGGGAAGCAAATGCCCCAACCTGGTGATTCCAACTCCCCACTCTCAGTCAGCAAATAAAGCAGGTCTTACCTGTGACCAGACTGCATCGTCCCTCAGCAAACTACTTGGGCCCGCTGACCAGGCCGCTCCGTGACTGCCCATCCTGCAGCAGTGCCACGATCCGCTCCCCGCCCTGAGAGTCTCTTGTTAAGGCCTTTATACGCCCTTCCCTCTGCCACATCCTCCCAGTCTTCCCCACCTGGCCGTTTTCTCCACCCTTGGGCCTCAGCTGAATCCTCTCCAGTCTTCAAAGGATTGCAGGTGAGAGGGTGCACTGGCGATTCTCACCCTGGGCTACACTCAAATCAGTCAGGGAACTTTGAAAAAAAGCCCGTGTCCCATCTCACCCAAATCAGAATCGCCTATTTCCACGTGGCGTAAAACCCTCCCAGGTGATTTTAATATGCAGCCCCGCTTGAGAACCTTTCGCTCTGCTAGAAGCTCCTGAGCTGTGAAGGTGGAGAGCAGGGCTGCACTGCACACTCACTGTCACAAGCCCAGCCCAGCCCCAGCATCTAGTAGACACTGATACAACTTTTGCTTAATGGGTAAATGAGCTCCACCTTTAGCCTGGCAGGCTCTGCCCTGACTGACCAGGCCCACTTCCTGAAAGGGCTATGCTTTCTACAAGTGTCCCTTATGTGCAATTCCTAGACCTTACAATCCTCCAGGGCTCTGCTGGGACGTCCCTTCCTTGGAGAAGCAGTCTGTTGGTCTCGGTTGCCCCCAGCTCCCACAGCCCCGGGACCTTCCCTTTGGTGCTGCTGTCACCAGAGTCAGCTGTTTTCCCCCAGCCCCCAGTGCCTGGTGCAGAACCGGCACACACAGGTGCGCTCAGTGAATTAAACTGTTTGGGTGAGTGCTTTCATGCCAATAATTTTGACTCTTTCAGGAGACTTTGACCTGGACCCAGATGACTCTAGAAAGTTCTGAATTTGGGCCTCCCTGGTGGCGAAGGGGCTTAAACACTACACTATGAAGCATCTGCTGCCACTTAGGCATGAGTTCGATCCCTGGCCAGGGAGGAAACCCACATGGGGCAGCAGACCTCTCCTGCCTCACCCGCTGCTCCCCTCAGCAGTGTGTTTCAGTCAATCTGCCTGTTCTGCTCCCCTCTCTGTCTCTGATGAGTCCTCTCACCCCCCATATCTCTGGCCTGTACCCCAGTACTTATATGCATAAATATATAAAATATTAAAAAAAGAAAGAAAAAAAAGAAAGTTCTAAATTTGAGGGTCCATGAATTGGTAGATCTGGCAATAAATCCCCTTTGTAGCAAGTCTGAACTCTTAGGGGTGTGGAAATGGCTGTCAAGAGTCTCCAAGACTGGGAGTGGGGATGTCTCTGCAGGGGGCACATGGATACCCACAGCAGCACTCTTCTGTCCCCCTCAAAGATAGGTTGAGTCTTAAGCCCCAGTACCTATCAGTGCAGCCTGCATTGACAATATGGTGTTGGCAGACAGAACCAAGTGAAGTGAAATCGAACTGGGCCAGGGTGCTGACCCAGTGTCTAGTGTCCTCAGATGAATGTAGTCTGGACAGAGATACCTTGGAGGAAGACCACGGCAGAAATGGCATGAGCATTCTTCCTTAGAGCCTCCAGAAGGAGCCGATTTTGCAGACCCTTCAAGTTGGACTTTTAGCCTTTGGAATTGAAAGAATAAATTTCTGTTGTTTCAAGTCACCCAATGTGTGCATGTGTGTGTTTACAAATACCCTAGAAAACAAATAGCAATATTTGTAAACAAGGAATCTTTTGGCGAAGTTGAGCCTTGCCCCCCAAAACCCAGACTTGGATTTTTGCAAGCTGTTATTGGAGCCCCAGCTGGGACCTTGACATGTACTCCTGTCACAAAGAACTGTCATGTCCCTTGCTTTGCAGACTGCAGTTCAGGGAGGTGAGAAACTTGCTCCAAGTCCCACAGCTAGGAAGTCCTGGCCTCTTATTTCAGTTCCAGGAATCGTCCCATGAACAGTCATTTGATGCTTTGAAAATGCTTAATGGCCTAGTTATTGTGAAACTCCAGCAAATTGGAAATTTAATGCCAGGGTTCTTTAGCAACACCCCTGTCCCCACAGTGTCCCCAGGACACCACTGCCTTTCCCTCTACTTGCCTAAGTTCACCTCCATGTCAAATCATTTTGCATGTGTTCACAGCTTAAGGTAACCCTACACACCCTCAAGGCAGGGTGCAGCTTCTGGAAAAGTCAGCAGTGCTTCTGGACGGTGTTGTGGGGAAAGCAGAACCAGCCTCACAATTAGTGACAAGCTCAGAAGGAGTCTGTTTCCAAAACTGGGGCGTAGGGTGAGGGGTCAGGAAGAGACACCTCACTGGTAGAGGGCCCTGGAGAGGACTGGGAAATGCGCATGCCACTTACGTTTGCACTGATAGGCAATGAACAACCTTTAGGGTACTGCGTGGGACATAGTTAAACTGAAAAACTTACCTAAAGTTCACGATCAACTGGGAATCCTGTATTTTTATATTCACACAATCTGATGACCTGGGAAGTAAAGCTGTGTTAGGAGATGGGAGGAATGAGTCTGGGAGCACACACCCAGTGTTGGAAGACCACTCCCCCAAGCCCAGAGACTGGGAAATCCAATGAGTCCCGTATCACAGGGGCCGATGCGGGGTGGTGTGGGGGTCCGGTCCTGCCTGTTCTGAGAGCCTGGGCCAAAAGGGAGGGGTGGACTCATTTCCAATGCTAGGCGTGGGTGGCCTGCAAAGCCCTTCAACACCTGGAACCCCATAATATTAAGAGGAAGGGGCAGACAAGGACAGGACAGAATCCACGGGTGTGACGCCACCTCATTACCCTAGAGCTTGGCAGAACCAGAGCTGGTGATCAGCCTGAAGCCAGGGCCATGGCAGACTTGGGCCTGTGACCCAGGAGCTGGGGTGGCTGTCAGCAGTGTATGGCCCTGGGACCCCATTAGAGCGACTGGAACAAGCTGGGACCCCTGGGAGGCTGCATGAGGACAAGATTTGCAAACATCACAGGCCTGAGGCTGGAATGGCGGCCTAGCTCCTCTCCTAGGGACAGCGGCTAAGCGGTCTGGCGCCCCCATCCCTAGAAGTACACTGGGTGAGGCCTGCTCTGCCTAAGGGAGACAGACTGTCCCCAGGAGCCCTGGAGCCACTCACATGTTTCCCTCCTCCCTTCCCCCACCGCAGAAACTCACCATCAAGTCAGGCAAGAAAAGCAAACTGTTTATTTACACCGTGGTCTGTACATTAGAGTTCCCTGGAAGGCGCCTGCCTCTGAGCTCCTGCTCCTTTTTGGCCAGAAGCAGGCTGGAGGTGAAGCTCTTGGGACCCCAGGACACAGCCTTGGGGCTTCACCCTGCCCTCTACCCAGCTGAGGCCTGGAGGTGGAGGCCTTACCCCACCCCCAAACTGAGCCTGCTTCTGACGGAGGCTCCTAGGGCAAAAAACTCAAGTAGGATCCCACTGAGAGTCGAAGCTGTCAAATCACCCCGTGAGCACAAGGCCACACGTAGCTTGTCCCCTGGGCCAGCAGGCCCCGCCAAGGTGTGGGAAGGGCTGCGAGCAAGTCCCCGGGACGCGCAGTCCAGTGTCCTGACGTGGTGGGGTATGTAACGGCGCCCGGGTCTGAGCACCTTGGGCAGTTGTTTAAGGGCAGGCGGGATGGCACTTCTGCCCCCGTGGGGTCTGTTCTAGTCAGGTGCCAGGAGCCCTGAGGCCAGGCCCCGCACCTAGCGCTGTGCAGCTGGAGCTTCTTGGGGGTCGGGATGCGTTGTCCGAGGGGCCTTCAGAGCCGCTGCAGACCCGTGTCCCTGCTGGACCGATGCCCCGGGCGAGCGAGGGGACTCTGCTTTCCATTACACCGACACCAACACAGGAAGCGGCTGCGGGAGAGGCTGCTTAAACAAAGTCCCCTTTTCTGGTGTGCACGGCTTCTAAACCAGCTGCAGGCCGGGCAAGGGACAAGGTGCGTCCCAGTCACCTGGGCCGTAACGAAGACTTCTGGGCCAAGTCTGCTCTGCTGAGCGAGCAAGGGGAAGCGGAGTCGGACCCTGTGGCGAAGCGAGCCGGAGCCCCGCCGGGGAGCAGACCTGGCGTGATGGAGGCACGTGGACACGCAGCGGGCACTATGTACACAGGGCTCGGGGAGGGTCAGGGTGAACCAGGGGGCTTAGAAAAGGGGGCAGTGGTAAGTGGAAAATCCTGTACAGTGGTGACAGGGAAGAAGAAAAAGGCACAAGGACAAAGACCCCAAACCATGCAGACGAAAACACAGCCTGCGCAGCAGCGAAGCGAGGGTCCCAGCAGGAGGCACTGTCCCCCAGGGACAACTGCACTCAGCTCCTGCAGGGGGGTGGGGGCCTGGGGTGCATTCCCAGCACCCCCACCCCATGGCTCCAGGGAAGACACCCCTACTTTACAGTCACAATGGAAGAGAAGAAACCTGGGCGGTCGGAGCACCAGCTGCACGCACTTAAAGAGGATGTCGGGACCGGAGGCTCTAAGATGTGAAGGGAAGGGACTCGCTCAGGTCACTCGGGGCGGGCACACGGTCCCTCTAGCTGGGGCTCCTCAGTGGGCCCAGCAGCCTGAAGCATGACGCCAGGGGCTGCTCTCGCCCCAAAGGAGGAAGACTGTGGAGGATGCCAGCACCGACCTCCCACATGCTCTGCTTCTCAATCGGAAACCCACCACCACCCTTTGAAAGTCACTGTGGGCCCATCCGCCCTCGTCACCTCGTTGGCACACTGATCACGCCAAAGCGCCCCCCCACCCCCTGTGGCAATCAGGCTTTGAGTTTTCTAATGCATGAAGTTCACATGCACAGAACACAAGAAGAGGGCTTAATTTCTCCCCAGTCCACCAGGCTCCATTGACCCCTGTAGGCCTTCGGTGGTGGTGAAGTCCTGCACTGGGACAAAAGGACCTGCACTGGACCCTCCTGACCACCAGGACATGGCTGGGCCAGGATCAGACTTGCCAGCAGAGCCTCCTGGGTGTGGGCCAGGACATGGGGGCAGCTGGGGCAACCCTCACCCACCCAGCCTGAAAGCCGACCAGAGGCAAACCCCACAAAGCCAGGGTCCCTCCTGCTGAGCTGTGCCAAGGAGGTGGCCGTGTTTCTGAGGCTGCTGCCTGAGGAACAGCCCGGCTTGCAGCCCGCAGCCCCGAGTCTGCTCTCTCCCCACCCTGGGATAGGCTCGTGGACGACTCAGCCTCGCACAGGCCACCACCGGCTCCACGGCACCAGGCAGACCTGCCCACCTGGGTTTGCTGTGCCACAGGAGGGTGTTACAGGGGACCCACTGGCTCCTGAGGGTTTCTGGCTGCCTATTCTGGGGTGGGGGTGGGGGGAGGGGGAACAGGATCTGCAAACTTCTCACCATCTGAGGTCAAAACAGGAAAAGCCACCCATATCCCTGCAGAACAGCCATTTCTATCACAGCCATTTCCCCACCTCTGGCCAGCAACATTCTAGAACCGGGGCTCAGACTTGGGCTGTTAAATGCTAAAGAGCATCACCTGGGAGCTCTTTAAACATCTAGATGCCTGGGTCATCCCCACACTAGGCAAAGCTGAGCCTCCCGGTTCAGCAAGCCAGCAGCCTAGGCGTACCCTCTCCAGGTGAGGCTAATGTGCAGCCAAGTCGAGCGAGAACCATGGGTGCAATTCCACGTGCTTTGGGAGCTTCTCGAGCTTTGCGTTTTCAATAGATCAGAAACCAAGTCAAGGCAAAGGAATTTTCCTCTGAGAATTCTCAATCTGCAAATTTAACACAAAAGAACTTAGGGCTAACTCTGGCCAATTCAAGACTGAAACAATTTTTGTTCCTAGGACCTTAATTCTCTTAACTTCCCACAGGGCAGGGCCTGTCTGATCCAGCAGGTGCTTCCTTTTCCACTAGATATGGAAGTAAGAGAAACAAAATCCAGCACTTCGCCTGGCTTCTGACACGGCGCAAGGACGGTCCATGTAAATGTGCTGCTCCCCATGCCTGTCTCTGGAAAGCTCCTCTAAACTTCAGACCAGTTTCTGCTAATCCCTACTTGCTAGAGTTGCTAGGTTTAGCCAAAAAAACAAAAACAAACAAAATAACCCCCCAACACCCAGTTAAATTACAATCACCTGGGCAGGTCTTACCAACCCTGTGCCTGGGGCCACAGCTCTCCAGACCACGGCATCAGAACCTCTGGCGGAAAGCCTGGTCGGCAGAATCTTAAAACGCTCCCCATTTAAAGATATGTCCCAACTATTGCACGGAACACACATTAAAATTTGTTCACCTGAAATACAAATTTAACAGGGCATCCTGCAAACCATCTAGACCCCCAACTGCGAGAAGTCCCAACCAAAAAGGACGGAAGGAGACAAAAAACACAGGCAGTAGGTTGCCGCACCTGTACCCAGAGTTGGTACAGCTCTGGAAGCTGTCAGGCGCTGTGGGGCTGGCACCCCTAGAGCATCTGCAGCACTCCCCACCTCGGATTTCAAGCACAGGAAAGCATTTTAAAAAGATACATATCTTAAAAAGTCACAATGTATTCTGGCTGAAGAAGGTTGGATTTGAGGGGTGTATTACCGGGAATTCAGCCTCATTACAAAGACCCAATGCATTGTACCAGTTCCAGAGGAGGGGGCTTCTCAGACTACCTGCTTATCCCAGGAATCTGTTCCAGCCGCGCCCCCTACAGGAGGGAGGTGGCATCGCAGGCTTATGGCTTTTACCACCCCCTGCCCTATGGCAGAAATTCCCTATGACTCTGCAACTCCTGCATTTGTGGGCTTCTCTGAAACCCCCACCACTGCAGCTGCAGAGCAGGTAACATTTTATAAAGTGCATGTAAAGTGCTCACCCTGGGGTGAACTGCCTAAGGAACAGGGCCCTGGCCTGGCTGGCTTCTCTCTGCAGGACCCCTACCAATACACAACCCAAAGCAAAGCCAAGTCCTTCCTCTCCTTTCACTCGTGGCCATTCCTTCCGGTTAGCAAATCCACGAGAGACCCGCTCCTCACACCTTCTCCCCACTGTCGCTTCTCAGCCCTCGAGGGACTCCGGTGTCCTGGGTGGTTATAAGGGGCTCCACACGACGGGCTCCTGGCCCGGTCTGCCTAGTGTGGGTGGCTCCCATCACGGGTCAGACCAACGCAACCCCGTCATTCGCAGCACGAAACAAATGCCAAGCGACATCCCGCAAAATCAAAAAGCTGACTGGGCAGAACGAAGATCAGCCCTGGCCACAGCCCTGCCCTTTTGAGCAAGGGACACACCCAGGTCCCCAGGCACCTCCTCACCCTCTGCTGCCCTCTGTTCCCTGTGGACGCCCCTCCGCCGCAGTGCCCCTCCCCAACATGCAGAAACTCTCCTCTCCACACATTCCAGTACTGAAGCTAACAAGGAACTATAGGGGCAGGGGGAATAAGACCTTAATGTTTATCTATAATCCATCCCTATGGATTATATAAAAATATATGGATTAAGGAAATGATCACAAGTCATACAAAATCTGAGGCAAACTGGAAAACTCAAGGAGAGCACCACACCTACTCCCAGTCCCCCAGAGTGAGAGCCCATAGTGTGGCTCCCACCACGCGCCGCAGGATGGAAGACTAAGGTTTCCAGCAGCTTCCCCGCTACGTCCCACCAGCGAGGCGCTCACAGTGCTTCCTGGCAGGGCTGTTCTGAAAGCTGGAGCACAGCCGTGCTGCCCTCCGGAGCCAAGCCCGGAGCTCTGATTCCGAAGATCGAACCCCTAGGCCTGCTGTGACTAGGCTTTGCAGAAAACCAGAGAGCCAGGTCCACCAGCCTGGCTCAGCCTGAGGCAGCCACTCAGAGAGTCCCTTCCCTTCCTGCTTCTTTCGCAAAGGGCAACCAGGGGGCAAGGGCTAGGGGAGGTGAGTGGGCTCCACCTGGAAAGTCATGTCTTTGGTTGGGAGATGCCAACATGTGCCTTGGACACCCCTACCCCCAGCCCCTCTCTCCTTCCCTTTAGCCCCTGCGTTTTACATCCAAGTAACTACTGCTTATTTTTTATCATCTTAAAAACATACAGGAAGGGGAGGTAAGTCAGCGGAGATGGAGAACTCCCCAAATGCCAAGAGCTCTCAGAATGTAGGTCACCCCCAGGCTGGCTCCTTTCATGAGTCTGCTCCTGGGAACAGCTGTGCACACGCCTCGCAGAGGCCCCCTCTGAGCTGGAGCACCTGGGCTTGAAAGTGGTCAACGAGGTTGGTAAGGACAAGGCTGCTGGGTGCCGGGACTCCTGGAAGAGACCCTAATCTTGCTCCCACTCCCAGGGGGAGGAGGGGTGGGTGAAAGCCATTACTCAGAGTAGTTTTAATCCTTATCCCCAGAGGTAGAATCATTTTATCCAGTATCTGAAACAGAAGCTTCCAGTTCTTGTTATTACAGTAGTTCCTGACAGCATACCTCGCCCCTTCCCACCGCCGGCCCCTCTGCAAGGGGCCCACACAGCACACTGACAGCCAACCGCACAGAGCCCCATAGTCCCGGCCCACGCTCACCCCTGCTGTGTGCCCGGCCTCCCACGTACACACCAGCACACGCGACATGGTGGCAGGGACACTGACAGTGGGGTGAGGCCCAGGCCAGGGCCCCTCCTCAAGCAGGGGCGGCTCCTGGGTCGTGGTCTTGAGGCCTCGCTGCAGCCAGCCCCTGGTCTCAGTGTTTGATCTCCAGGATGGAGGGGTTGTGGTCCAGGATGGCGAGGATGATCTTGTCCATGTACTGCCTCAGCCGGAAGTTGATCTCCTCTTGCTCCTTCAGGGCTTCCATGAGCTGAAGAGAAAGTCTGGTCAGAGGCCATTCTCGGCTGGGGTGTGGGCAGAGTCCAGGTACCTGGAGGGCAGTGCCGGGTGGCCAAGGGACTCAGCGGGCCTTGAGCAAGGCAGGTTCCAAAACCAACCTCAGCATGCAGAAGCCAACACAAGAGTCTAAGGCATCAGCCCATACCCAGGAAGGATTCAACATGCCGATGCCCAGGCCCCTCACTCAGAGATTCTAGCTGGTTGGTCTGTGGAGGCGCACAGATGTGGGGCATCTTTAGGTAAAATTTGAGAATACTGGGCAAAAGCATTTATAATCAAGATTGCCCTGAGGAGCATGTGGGTAGGTGAAATCAACAGCTCATTTGGGCATGTTTCTGGCAGAGCTAAGACCCACACTACTTTCTGCCCCTACGCTATGCTCCCTCCGCTCACATGTGAAATCAGACCTGGTTTTACTTTGCCTCACAGCTCTGTCCTGTCACTTGGGGCAGATGCAGCTGGAAGAACTTTTGGGGGCCAGGCCCTGGTGTGCTTTTTATGCTGTGGGCAGTCTGGGCCCCCTGTCACCGCAGGGAGGGATGGGGGAGGACTCCCAGGGGGGCAGTCAGCTCCCAAAGCGAGCAGAGGCCTTACCTCATCACGAGAGGCTGTGTCTATTTCCGCAGCCAGCGACTGGGCTTTGGTCTGGGTGGCAAAGAGGTTCTTTGCTTCATAGAGGCTGAGGCTCAAGATCTGTCCATTCAAGTCATCATTTTGATCCCGAAGCTTATGATTCTCCTGTGGAGTAGGACAAGGCAACATCAACTCCCAGAAGCATCTAGAACCTACCAGAACCCACTTCCCAGCATCCCTGGCATTGTGACTCCCACAGCATCAGCCTGTGAGATGTGTGTCACAGCCCATTCAGGAGACCCGTAGAGGATGTGGCTTTTGCCAGGCTTGGGGGTGGGGTGGAGAGGAGAAAGTTGGAGGGCTATGAGGAGGTTCAGCCCTGCTCAGGGGAGCCAGTGTCCAGTCAGGAGCACGGTTTCTCCTTGTGGGTGTGTGAGCCAGACGAGGAGACATGCTGGGTGAGGACGCTGCTGCCCCACAGACGCTCCTCCTCCAGCTCCGGCCCCTGGTGAGAACTGATGGTCTGGGGTTCTCTGGGATGGCATCTGACTCCTCCCGAGGCAAAGCTCACCAGGCTTCCTGCTCTGTTCTAGCTCTTTTCAGGGACATCCTTGCTCCCAGGACAGCAGACCCCTACTCAGACCCTCTTGACCACCCTCATGCCCGGGCCACAGGAGCGCCCTCCCGGGTGGGAGAAGGGCAGGAGCTACAGGACTGCCGTGGGAGCGCCAGCACAGCATCTCTGCCCCACTGGGGCCAGCCCAGAGCTCTCACAGGTGTGCAGCTGCCGCCCCGGGCTCAGGCTGAGCACGGGTGCCCCCACCAGCACTCCCGCGCTCCTCACTGTCCCTCCTGACCATGGCCCTGCCTGACTGGACTCCAGTCATGGAGTGTTCCTGGAATCATCTGAATGGACCTGAGGTCAGGGGCTGCTTCTCAGAGACCCTAACACTGTGAGGCATTAACGTGTGGCTGAGTGTAGTCTCACTTTCCATCCTGTTACCCAAGGGCAGGAGAGTGTGTCTGTGTCTTTTTTTGGACAGCCAGGAGAGCCCCTGAGAGCTCCAGCAGATACAGAGGTGAGCGAACTGCGCTGTGTGAGCAGGGCCCAGAGCACGTGGGCGGCTCCACAGCTCTCGGCGCCTCACAGGAAACCCACCCGTGGGGGCAGAGGCTCCCGGGCCCACCTGTTTGAGCCTCTTGATCTCGTGCTCCAGCTCCACCTCCCGGGCCCTGGCATTAAACTCGCCGAGGCCGGAGGATGAGCCCCGGCCCCTGCCAGGCCGCTCGCAGTCCAGCTTGTACATCTGCAGGTGCTCCAGCTCCTTGCGCAAGTCCTCGATGAGCTGCGTGGGAGAGAGTTTGGTTGGTGGGGGCAGGGCCGCGGCAGGCAACCCGGGCGCGCTCCAGCCTCGGACCCACCTCCTGCGTGGCTTCCCGCTCCTTCTGGAACTCGAGGCGGTTCTGTCGCAGCTTGTCCATCATGCGCTTGTACAGGTCCATCTCGTCCTTGAGCCGCAGGCTGGTGTCCTCCAGCCGGTCGGACATGCGCTGCCGCTCCTGGAGCCAGGGAGACCAGGTCAGGGGACAAGAGGCCCCAAAGGGACTCACTGCCCCGGGGACTCCGCTGGGGGTCTGTACCTTGACAAACGGGTAATCTGAATGTGCCACCTGGGCAGAGCCCACCAAGTCACGGCTTAAGCAAACAGATCCCCTAGGATTCTAGAAATCAGCTAAAAACCTCACGCCTTTACAGTGTTTCAACAGTGCTGGTGGAAGAAGTCCAAGCAGAAGCTAACTTCACTCCTTTTTTATTTTCCCACACTGTATATATTCACTGTAGAAAATTTGGAAAATTAGAATATAGAGAGAGATATTATTCATGATTTTTTTTTTTAAAACTAGGGTGATTTTATTAGACTTGGCAAGTAGAACCCAAAGGCTTCCGTGGCCAGCACTGCCTCTCTGTGGGGTCGGCTCCAAGTCCAAGTCCAGGAGCTGCCCCCTCTACTGCTCACCTCATCCAGTTTCTCTGTTTGCGACTTGAGTCGGGTCACTGTTGTTTGAAGGTCAGTATTTTCTTCCTCTAATTGCTGCACCCTGGGGAAAGAAGGTGGAGGAGAGAGCCAGAGGGAGAGAAAGGGAGAACGTGAATGAATGATTAGTTCAAATAATACTGTCCAGCTTCCTGTCATCCAAAGCCAAAAGGTAAGGACTTCTTTGATAAAAGGGAACATTCGTGAATAAGAACACAGATCTTTGCATACATCCTTAGAGACTAAGCAACACAGGAGGATGTCCTCCTGCTAGCAGAGAGCCCTCCCGGGCTGTCTGTGGCAGAGCCCTCAGGTTGGAATCCACAGCCTGCAGGCTGACCTCATTCGTTTTCACTCCCCCTTAGCTCCTCCTGGGCCTCTGGAGTGCTTGCCGTGCTGCCTGTGCTGCGCTGGTGGATGTCGTGACCTCTGTGGAGAGTCCAGGGGACTGTGCTAAGGTAGCATGAGAAGACAGAGCCAGGGCACCCAGGTCGGGCTGCCTGCAGCACCAGAACAGTGCAGGCACTCCTTGTCCTTCCCCCGGCTCCTCCTGCGTGTACCGAGCTGCCTGGCCTCCACGGCCCCCAGGAGAGGCCTCCAGGCCAGGCCACACACTCTGACAGGTCACTTCACAGGGTATTTGAGAGAGTGGAGAGCGTGAGGAACAAAGCCCCCCGGCATGGCGCTGGAGCACTGGCTGCATATGCTATGCAAAGGGCGCCCCCAGGAGTTGGGCAAGGGGTACAGGTTAGGAGACAGCTCCAAGAGGGCTGGCGTCTGGTGCTCTGGCCTCTGGCCCACACTCAGACTGCCTTCTTTGGCACCCATATCCCAGTCACCTCTTTCAGGCTAGCACACCTGGCTAGCTGTCAGAAGCTGAGAGCAACAATGCTTTATGAGCTATGAGCTTCCAGAGATAGATGCAAAACAGCAGCTTCTAGAACATGAAGGGAGACTTAAAATGAACCCCTAGTTCATACCCCTCCCCTCTGTGCTCCAGGCCCTAACAGCTATTCCTGGCCAGGGAGCCTAAAGGAGGCTGGAGCTGCTTTTCCATTTCCCTGAGCCCTGGGGCAGGGGAAGGTCTGACAGCAGGGGGCGCTCCAAGTCTGCACATTAGACCCAGCCCAGGACTCTGGACAGGACCAGTTTTGTTTAACTTACTGTGTTATTGATAAGACAAGTGCCCAGGTCTACCCAACAGGAACAATGCGGCCATGAACATTTCACAGCTCAGTCATGGCAGGAAGCTTTCCCTCTGTAAATGGGGAGATCCTGCCCCTCAGGCTGCACCAGGAATGTGGGGCGGCAAGGGAGGGGGCCAGGAGGAAAGGCCCTGGCGCCTGCGCACCTGGTGTTGAGCAGCTCGATCTCGGTGTTCTTCTCCCTCTCCAGCTTGCTGTAGGCCTCGCGGTGCCGCCGGGCCTCCTCCTCCAGCGCCTGCTCAGCGGTGGTCTCCTGATCCTTCACCATCTCCTCCAGCTCGTGCACCCTGAGGAGAGGGGCACAGGCTCCAGTCCCAGGCAAGCACCCGTGGCCGGGTCTTCTCACCCAATCTGGGCTTCAGCCATGGAGAGTCACACGCTCCCTGACTGCTGGACACGATGGGTTTGCAGGCCTGCGGGCCAGCAGCTCTGCTGACAGGCGGGTTAGCAACACTGCAGCGTCTATGGGAGGTGTCAGTCAGCGGCCAGGGAGGGGCAGACAGGCTGTGGGCTCCCGGGGCAGCAGGGCTGTGCCCAGCAAGGCGGATGCTCGGAGCAGGCTCTGCCATGCTGGATGAAACAGCCCCGGCCTCCCCTCCTCTCTCGGTCCTATTCTGTCCTGGCCAGTATCCCTCGGGGTCAGTAATTCAGCTCACTGGGCACCTGACTCCAAATATGGCCATGCCCTGGTTAGTGACCTGAGCACGCGAGCCTGGGGGTAAAGGCCAAGCTCCACGATGACACCACATGATGACGCCTCACGACGCCCCATGATGATGGTGGCCTGGTTGGTGTGTCGGTCTGGGACACGTTCGCTGGCGCAGCCCCTCTATAGGCTGACCTGCTAGCTGACCTGCTAGAGGGCCCATCTTTGGACTCTACCAGGTTGAGGATCAGACCCTGGGCTGGGGTCAGTCTTCAAGTTTCAGTCCATCCTGCAAGGACAACTTGCAACCCTCATCACAGTCAAGTTCAGTGGGCTTCCATGAGGACAGCACAGTAATGTCTGGACGCTTCCCACCGACTCCACAGCCTCTCCCTCTGCGGAGCTTGTCCCAGGAAGAGAGGCGAGGCTCTTATCTTTATAGGATGGGGGTGGTGGGAAGAAGAGTAGACCCCAGCTCCTGCCTTAACCACCTGGAGGCCACAGATCTGGGGGTCAAGGTCAAGCTCCAGCCCATCTCCTCGTCCCCACAGACCTGCCCTCCTGGGCACCTTAGGTCGTCAGTGCCCCGTAGCAAGGGGACATGTCAAAGACCCTCAGTTCCCCAGTCACAGCCGAGGCCCCCACAGCCCATGCCCGGCTCCTGACCTGTGCACCAGCTGTGTGTTCTCCTGCTTTAGCTTGCTCTTCAGGTCCCCGTTGGTGAGGCTGTCGTTCTCCAGTTCTGTCACCTTCTTCTCCAGGAAGCTGACCTACAGTGCAGGGTTAGGGCATGGGCAGAGAAGACCTGAGTGCACAGGACTGAGGACTTGAACACTGTGGGGCTGATGAGCACGGCTTTGACGACCCGGGAATGAAGAGAACAGTCATGCTGGGTGAGGGTGGGACCATAAGTGATGAGGCCACCCACCCCCAGAATTCCTGCTCAGGAACAGGTCCCCACACCATAGGCCGGGGCACTCCTCCCACCCATGGCGCATGCACACATCAAGTCCCTCCTCTGCCCACGCAGGGCTCACCTTTTCCGTGATGTCATTGTCACAGGAGTCGATGCTGTCCCGGAACAGGTCCTCAGTGCTGCCATTACTGCTGCTGAAGTTGCTGCTGTGCATGAGCTGCCTGCAGGGGCGGAGGGAGGTGCATCTGGTTGGACGAGCACCCAGTACCCCAAAGAGGTGCCAGAAACTCCTTTCTAAAGAAGGCTGTTCCCACAGAAGAGCTGCCTGACTTGAACTCAAGAGTCGTCCACCTCAGAGGACGGGAGATGGGCCACCATGCCCTCCTGGTCCCTGGCAGGCAGGGTCAATTGGCGTGGCTCTTTCCTGCTGCCACAGTCCTCTCCAACCCTGTATTCCGACGGGGCTACCAGTGACCAGGAGGCTGGACACCCCCCAACGAAGGTGGCCTGGCCCCAGGACCCCGGCAGAGGAGCCCAGGCTCACAAGGCCAACAGGCTTCAATGCCCTCACCAACTTGGCTCTGCACACCTCTGGGGAGGGCAAAGTGGGGAGACCTACCCAGATTGTGCAGGGCAGCGGTAGGTGGAGGGAACTGGGAATGGCTGACTCAGCTGCCACTCCACTCCTGAGAACAGGAGCAGGGTCTTGGCCAGAGACTGTCCTAGCCCAGTTTGCCAGAAGCTCCTGGAGCTCCAGTGTGGCACTGGGGCCAGTCTGCTAGAGAGCCAGGGGGCTCCTGGCAGTTGGGGGTGTCAGTGGTAAAAGATTTCACTGAGCAAAGTGGTCAGCCCTAATGGGCTCCCACTCACCCCCCATCTACCTCTAGGGAAGTCTAGGCTCTCTGTGGTGCACTGCCAGCTCCAGGGCATGGGGAAGGACACAGACAGCCATGGGCGTCCTCGCTGTGCCAGCCCAAGTTTGCAGGGGCTGAGTACTGCTGCCAAAGGGACCAGGAAGCAGGGAGGAGGCCGTCCCCTCTTCAGAAGGGGGTGTCCTCCAGCTGACCTGCTGGTACTTCCCTGGGTCTGGGTATGGAGTTAGTCACCCACTTATCACACCCACTTAGCAGCAGGAGCACAACTAGGGGAACAGCGTTCAACCCGCCCTCCCAAGGGGGGCTTACCGTCCAAAGGCCGTGCTAGAGATCTTTCGGTTGGGGCTAGAGAAAGAGAGCAAGAGGGAGGGGGAGTGAGAGAGAGAGTCACTGAACAGGGGTGCTCTAGTTCACTCCTTACTCTGCATTTACGCCTTAGTCCTACTTGTTTACCACACTGCAAAGGCAGTGGGATGGGGTTCTTTCCCTCCCACTGAAGAGATTCACTAATCAACCTGGATCTAAGCAACAGCACCCCAGCTTTCCTGTGCACAAAACCAAGTCCCCAGGAACAAGCCCACTCAGTGTGTCTCTCCTACCAGGCGCTGCCTTGCTGGCTTGCTTCTCCCTCAATTCAGCTGGGCCTCCCCGCCCTGCTGGGTCCTGGGGCCTCACCTGTTGGCTTTCAGGTTTTTCAGTCGGGCTTCCAAGTCGTTCAGCAGGTTGATTTTCTTGCAGCACTGAGAGCAGTAGACATCCAGCAGTTCGCTGTTGTACACGTGCCGCATTTTCCTCGGTGTCTGCCCTGCACTGATTCACGAGAAGACAGGAGACCACTTTTTTTTTTTTTTTAAAGATTTATTTATTTATGCATACAAGCACTGGGGTACAGGGCAGAGGTGTAGAGGGTGAGAGAATCCACCAGAGACAGAGCGGGGAGCAGAACAGGCAGATCAATGGAAGTACACTGCTGAGGGGAGCAGCGGGCACAGC
>JAGFMF010009951.1:0-10066 GCA_019455555.1 Galemys pyrenaicus
AGACACAGAAACCAAAAATGAGGAGACAAGGAGAGACTGGGGACACCTGGTGGTGAGGGGAGGGGAGGTTGAGGGAAGATGGGAGCATGAGGGACTAAGATGCACTGGTGAGATGGTGATGGGGAATACATGGGGATTACAATTGATGGCAAGAATATATATAATTTTAAAAAAATATTTTATATTAAAAAATAAAAAAGAACAATAATAAGAAGAAGAACAAGAAAGACACAAAAACAAAAAATGAAAAGACAGGGACATATTGGGGACACTTGGTGGGGAGGAAAGAGGGGAAGGCTTGAGAGCAGACGGGAGCATGGGGGACTGAGGTGATGGTGCAATGGTGTTAGGGTGATGGGGAATACATGGGGATTACAGTTGATGTCAAATATATGTAAATTTAAAAATTATAAATAAAAAACAAAAAAAACCCAAAATAAAAAAAATAAAATGCATACTTTATAAAAAAAAGTTTCTGTATAGCAAAGGACACATTAACCAAAATAATGTGACAACCCCCCAACTGGGAGAATATCTTTACACACAACATTACTGATAAGGGACTTATAAAACAGATCCACAAAGAACAAAGCAGACTAAAGAAAAACAAAGCCCTTAAAAAGCAGCCTACTGGCACTGCGGGGAGGCAGGAGACTACAGCCTGAGTAGCTAGCACCTTAAGAACACACGTGTGGCCATGCGGGCTGCATTAATTAATCTGGCGGGTCCTGCGATCTCACAAAAATAAAGCTAGGACCGCTCAGGCCGCAGTGACTGAGCACAGGGCGCTCCCACAGAATCTGAATTGCCAAAATATTTCCAATCCACAGGAAGGATTACTGAGCAACGAGTTTCAATCCAAACCCCAGTTCGTGCGGGAATGTGGCGGATGAGGTGTTGCCTGTGAACAGACGAGCTTCTTACCAAGGCCGCATAGCTGTTGCCCAGGCCTTGCCATTTGTCGTACCAGCCAGAGTCTGCCACAGCCATCTCGTATGATCTCGCGAGATCTCGGGACACACCAGATTAATCAAGGCGGCCCGCAGGGCTACAGGTATTTTCTTAAGGTACAGTGGTCCAGGCTTGAGGCTCGTGCCTCCCGCGGTGAAATATTCGTCCCTCTGTTACAAGTGTGAATAGGGAGCCCCAAACTACCAGGACGCAAGTCCCGGCCTCTGGCACCCAGTGGGCTCGGCGCAGGCTGACTCTGGACCCTGGGCTGGGCAGTGGGACTCCCTCTGTGCAATTTTGCGCAATGCAGATGTTTTGGACCCGGGACTGTTTGTGTGTGAGTGGGATGAAGGGGCTGCCATGTGGCAGGACTGATATTGCAAAGGGAGGGCCGGCCTGCCGGGGCCTGTGTCTCTGTGTTAGGTCCCTTTTCAGAACGATGGGCGGGATGTGCTCTGTGGAGTCAAGTGGCACTCCCTTACGCCCCTCCATGGGGCTGACAGTGGGCTGGCAGGTCTCGGGCAGCTGTTTGCCAGGCCATGCTGGCCCGTGGCAATGGCAATCATGAGAGTTCCTCACAGGGAGAGTAAGCAAGGGCCGCTTGGTCCACCGCGACTGAGCACAGGGCGCTCCCCACAGTGTCTGAAGGGCTGAAATTGTCCATCCCCTAGGAAGGATTCCTAAGGGTGAGTCACAGAACCACACGAGAGCTCATGTGGGAACGTGGTGGTAGAGGATGTGCCTGTGCACAGACGGAGCTTCCTGCCAATCAGCCAAGCTTTTGCAGGGCCATGCCACTGGTCGGCCTCACCAGAGACAGCCACATCCATCTCGCATGATCTCGTGCGATCTCGCGAGATCTTGGGACCCGCCAGATTAATCAAGGCAGGCCGAATGCCGCAGGTGTGTTCTTAAGGTACAGTGGTCCAGGCTGGAGGCTCGTACCTCCCGTGTTGCCAATAGTCGTCCCGCTGGTACAAGTGTGAATAGGGACCAACAGAACTGCCAGCACGCAAAACGCGGCCTCTGGCTCCTCGCGGGCTTGGCGCAGGCTGACTCTGGAGACTGGGATGGGCAGTGGGAGTCCCTCCAGGTGATTTTGAGCAATGCAGATGTTTTGGACCCGGGACAGTTGAGGCGTGGGTGGGATGAAGGTACTGCCAGGAGTGGGACAGACTTGGCAGCGGGAGGGCTGGCGTGCTGGGTCCTGTGTCTTTGTGTTAGGTGCCTTTTCAAGGTGATGGGCGGGATATACTCCGTGGAGTCGAGAGGCATTTCCTTACCCTCCTCTGTGAGACAGACGCCAGGCTTGCATGTCTTGGACAGCTGTTTGCCAGGCTGTGCTGCCCCATGGCAATGGCATACACGTGGGTTGCTCACAAGAAAAATAAGCTAGGGCCGCTCGGTCCACCACGACTGAACCCAGGGCACTCCCCACAGTGTCTGAAGGCCGGAAACATGTCAACTCCACAGGAAGGATTCCTGAGGGACAAGTTTGGGATGCACACGCCTGATAGTGAGGGAACGTGGCTTATGAGGGGTTGCCTGTGCACAGACGAGCTTCTTGTCAAGGCAGCATCAATGTTGTCCCGACCTTTCCACTAGTCGCCCTCGCCAGAGATAGCGACATCCATCTCGTGAGATCTCTCATGATCTCGCGAGATCTCTGAACCCGCCAGATTAATCAAGGCAGCCCGCTGGTCCACAGGTGTGTTTTTAAGGTTCTAGCTGTCCAGGCTAGAAGCTCATGCTTCCCGCTTTCCAGTAGGTGGCTCGCTATAACGGGTGTGAATAGGGACACTCCAGAAATTCCCATATGCAAGACACCATCTTTGGCACCCCGCTGGCTCGTCGCAGACTGACTTTGTGCCTGGGCTGGGCAGTGGGAGTCATTCTGGGCGATTTTGCACAATGCAGATGTTTTGGACCTGGGACTGTTGGGGCGTGGGTGGGATTCAGGTGCTGCTAGGGGCGGGACCGACTTGGCAGTGGGAGGACCGGCATGGTGGGTCCTGTATCTCTGTATTAGGTCTCTTTTCAGGATGATAGCAAGATGTGCTCTGTGGAGTTAAGAGGCACTCTCTTATGCCCCTCCGTGGGTCTGTCGCTGGGCTGGCAGATCTCGGGCAGATGTTGGCCATGCCATACTGCCCCATGGCAATGGCACTCACATGGGTTGTTCACGGGAGGTTAAGCTAGGGCCGCTCGGTCCACCGCGACCGAGCACAGGGAACTTCCCACAGTGTCTGAATTGCCAAAATATGTTCAACCCACAAAATGATTACTGAGGGACGAGTTTTGGACCCATACGCCAGTTTGTGCAGGAATGTGGCAGAGGAGGGGTTGCCTGTGCACAGACGAGCTTCTTGCAAAGGCAGCATAGCTGTTGCCCAGGCCTTACCATTTGTCGTCCCCACCAGAGACTGCCACAGACATCTTGCAAGATGTCACGTGATCTCGCAACCCGTCAGATTAATCAAGGCAGCCCGCAGGGCCACAGTTGTGTTCTTCAAGTACTGTGGTCCAGGCTGGAGGTTCGCGCCTCCCGCATTGCCAATAGTTGTCCCGCTGGTACAAGTGTGAATAGGGACCCCCAGAACTGCCAGTATGCAAGTCCTGGCCTCATGCACTCCGCAGGCTTGGTGCAGGCTGACTTTGAGCCTGGGCTGGGCAGTGGTTGTCCTTACAGGCGATTTTGTGCATGCAGATATTTTGGACCCAGAACTGTTGGGGCATGGGTGGGATGCAGGGGCTGCCAGGAGGTGGGACCGACTTAGCTGTGGGAGGGCCAGCCTGCTGGGGTCTTTGTCCCCCTGTTAGGTCCGTTTTCATGGTGATGGTTGTAATGTGATCCCTCGAGATGAGAGGCACTCTATAATGCCCCTAGTTGTTCTGACACCGGGCTGGTAGGTCTCAGGAAGCTGTTTACCAGGCTGTGCTGCCCCATGGCAATGGCACTTACGTGGGTTACTCATGGGGAGAGGTAATCTAGGGCCGCTCGTGCCACAGTGACTGAGCACAGGGCGCTCCCACAGTGTCTGAATTGCCGTAATATGTCCAATCCACAGGAAGGATTACTGAGCAACGAGTTTTGGATCCACATGCCAGCTCTTGTGGGAATGTGGCAGAGGCGGTGTTGCCTGTGCACACATGAGCTTCTTGCCAAGGAAGCATAGCTGTTGCCCAGGCCTTGCCATTTTTCAGCCCTGCCGGATTCTCCACAGCCATCTTGCATGAACTCATGGATCTCGTGAGATCTCGGGACCCGCCAGATTAATCAAGGCTGTCCACAGGGCCACAGGTATGTTCTTAAGGTACAGTGGTCCAGGCTGGAGGCTCATGCGTCCCGCGTTGCCAATAGCTGCCCCACTGGTACAAGTGTGAATACGGACCAACAGAACTGCCAGCACGCAAGTCCTGGCCTCTGGCACCCCGCCAGCTCCGTGCAGGGTGACTCTGGAGCCTGGGCTGAGCAGTGGGAACCCCTCTGTGCAGTTTTGAGCAATGCAGATGTTTTGGACCCAGGACTGTTTGTGTGTGAGTGGGATAAAGGGGCTACAATGGGGCAGGACTGATATTGCAAAGGGAGGGCCGGCCTGCTGGGGCCTGTGTCTCTGTGTTAGGTCCCTTTTCAGGGTGATGGCGGGATGTGCTTAGTGGAGTCAAGTGGCACTCTCTTTTGCCCCTCTGTGGGGCTGACAGTGGGCTGGCAGGTCTTGGGTAGCTGTTTGCCAGGCCATGCTGGCCCGTGGCAATGGCAATCACGTGAGTTCCTCACGGGGAGAGTAAGCAAGTATCGCTCGGTTCATCGTGACCGAGCACATGGTGCTCCCACAGTGTCAGAAGTTCCAAAATTGTCCATCCCCCAGGAAGGATTCCTAAGGGATGAGTCACGATATGACAGCTCATGTGGGAACGTGATGGTGGTAGGTGTGCCTGTGCACAGACGGAGCTTCCTGCCAATCAACCAAGCTTTTGCAGGGCCATGGCACTGGTCGACCTCACCAGAGACTGTCATATCCATCTCGCGTGACCTCGCACGATCTCGCGAGATCTTGGGACCCGCCAGATTAATCAAGGCAGCCCGCAGGTCCACAGGTGTGTTCTTAAGTTTCTAGCTGTCCAGGCTGGAGGCTCATGCTACCGCATTGCCAGTAGGCGTCCCACTATAACGGGTGTGAATAGGGACATCCCAGAACTTCCAGTACACAAGACACCACCTTTGGCACCCCAATGGCTCGGCGCAGGCTGGCTTTGGAGCCTGGTCTGGGCAGTGGGATTCCCTCGGGGCAATTTTGCGTAATGCAGATATTTTGGACCCCAGACTGTTGGTGCGTGGGTGGGATGCAGTTGCTGCCAGGGGGCGGGACCAACATGGCAGTGGGAGGGCCAGCATGCTGGGGCCTGTGTCTCTGTGTTAGGTCCCTTTTCAAGGCGATGGGTGGGGTGTGCTCTGTGGAGTAGAGATGCACTCTCTTATGACCCTCTGAGGAAATGACATCTGGCTGGCAGGTCTAGGGCTGCTGTTGGCCAGGCCATGCTGGCTGGTGGCAAGGGCAATCACGCAAGTTCCTAATGGGGAGAGTAAGCTAGGGCCACTTGTGTCGCATTGACCAAGGACAGGGCGCTCCCCACAGTGTCTGAATTGCTGAAACATTTCCCTCCAACAGAAAGGATTCCTGAGGTATGAGTTTCAGATCCTCATGCAAGGTCGTGTGGAAATGTAGTGATTGCCTGTACACAGATGAGCTTCTTTCCAAGGTAGCATAGCTTTTGCTCTGGCCTTGCCATTTGAAGGCCCCACTGGAGTCTGCCAAAACCATCTCGTGTGATCTCACGTACCCTCGCCTGATCTCGCGAGATCTCGGGACCCAACAGATTAATTAAGGCAGGCTGAAGGACCAAAGGTGTGTTTTTAAGATACAGAGGTCCAGGATGGAGGCTCGTGCCTCCCGCGTTGCCAATAGTCGTCCCATTGTTACAAGTGTGAATAGGGACCAACAGAACTGCCAGACGCAAAACACGGACACTGGCAAACTGCGGACTTGGTGCAGGCTGACTCTGGAGCCTGGTCTGGGCAGTGGGAGTCCCTCCAGGTGATTTTGCGCAATGCAGATGTTTTGGACCCGGGACAGTTGGGGCATGGGTGGGATGCAGGGACTGCCAGGGGCGGGACCGACTTGGCAACGGGAGTACCGACCGGCGTGGTGGGGCCTGTGTCTCTGTATTAGGTCCCTTTTCGGGGTGATGGCGGGAAGTTGAGATGGCAGGAAGTGCTCCGTGGAGTCGAGAGGCACTCTCTTATGCCCCTTTGTGGGTCTGTCACCAGGCTGGCAGGTCTTGGGCAGCTGTTTGCCAGGCCGTGCTGCCCCGTGGCAGTGGCAATCACGTGGGTTGCTCACAGGGAGAGTAAGCTAGGGCCAAACAGGTCACCGCGAATGAGCTCAGGGCTTTCCCACAGTGTCTGATTTGCTGAAATATGTCCAATCCACAGAAAGGATTACTGAGGGACGAATTTTGGTCCACACGCCAGCTCATGCGGGAATGTGGTTGAGGAGGGGTTACTGGTGCACAGACGATCTTCTTGCCAAGGTTGCATAGCTGTTGCCCAGGCCTTGCAATTTTTCAGCTCCGCCGGATTTTCCACAGCCATCTCACGTGACCTCGCGCAATCTCGTGAGATCTTGGGACCCGCCAGATTAATTAAGGCAGGCTAAAGGGCCAAAGGTGTTTTCTTAAGATACAGAGGTCCAGGCTGGAGGCTCGTAACTCCCATGTTGCCAATAGTCGTCCCGCTGGTACAAGTGTGAATAGGGACCAACAGAACTGCCAGCACGCAAAACGTGACCTCTTGCACCCTGCGGTCTCGGCGCAGGCTGTCTCTGGAGACTGGGTTGGGCAGTGGGAGTCCCTCCGTGCAATTTTGCTCAATGCAGATGTTTTTGACCCAGGACAGTTGGGGTGTGGGTGGGATTCAGGTGCTGCCAGGGGTGCGACCGACTTGGCAGCTGGAGGACCAGCGTGTTGGGGCCTTTGTCTTTGTGTTAGGTCCCTTTGAAGGCGATGGGCAGATTGTGCTCCATGGAGTCGAGAGGCACTCTCTTATGCCCCTCTGTTGGACAGTCGCCGGGTTGGCAGTTCTCAGGCACCTTTTGCTACACCTTGCTGTCCTGTGGCAATGGCACTCACACAGGTTGCTCACGAGGTGAGTAAGCTAGGGCCGCTTGGTCCACCGTGACCGAGCACAGGGAACTCCCCACAGTGTCTGAATGGCCAAAATATGTCCAACCACCTGAAGGATTCCTGAGGGAAGAGAGTTGGATCCACACACCAGCTCGTGCGGGAATGTGGCAGAGGAGGGGTTGCCTGTGCACAGACGATTTTATTGCCAAGGCAGCATAGCTGTTGCCCAGGCCTTGCCATTTGTCATACCATCCAGAGTCTGCCACAGCCATCTCGTATGATCTCCCGTGATCTTGTGAGATTTTGGGACCCACCAGATTAATCAAGGTGGCCCGCAGGGCTACAAGTGTGTTCTTAAGTTATAGTGGTTCAGGCTGGAGGCTAGTGCCTACCGCAGTGCCAATATTCATCCCGCTGTTACAAGTGTGAATAGGGACCCCCCAGAACTGCCAGCACGCATGTCCCAGCCTCTGGCACTGTTAGGCTTCAGCGAGGCTGACTTTGAGCCTGGGCTGGGCAGTGGGAGTCCCTCCGGGTGATTTTGCACAAGCAGATGTTTTGGACCCGGGATTGATGGTGCGTGGGTGGGATACAGATGCTGTCAGGGGCGGCACTGACTTGGCAGCGGGAGGGCTGGTCTGCTGGTCCTGTGTCTCTGTGTTAGTTTCCTTTTCAGGGCAATGGGCGTGATGTGCTCCTTGGAGTCGAGAGGCACTCTCTTATGCTCCTCCGTGGGGTTGTCGCCGGGCTGGCAGGTCTCGGGAACCTGTTTGCCAGTTTGTGCTGATCCATGGCAATGGCACTCATATGGTGTGCTCAGGGGGAATTTATGCTACGTCCACTCAGGCAGCCATGATTGAGCACTGGTTCTCCCACAGTGTCTGGAGGGCCAAAATATGTCCACCCCCCAGGAAGCATTCCTAAGGGATGAGTCACGGATCCACATGCCAGCTCATGCCAGAATGTGGTGGAGTAGGGCTTGCCTGTGCACAGGCGGAGCTTTCTGCCAAAGAAGCAGAGCAGTTGCCCTGGCCTGGCCAATTGTCCCCTTCTCCAGAGAGAACCACAGACATCTCGCGTGATCTTGTGAGATCTCGAGACCTGACAGTTTAATCAAGTCTGCCTGCAGGGCCATACATGTGTTCTTAAGGTTCTAGCTGTCCAGGCTGAAGGCTCATGCTTCCCGTGGTGACAGTAGGTGACCCACGGTTACAACGTGGGTATAGGGACACCCCAGTACTGCCAGCACAAACGGCGCAGCCTCTGGCACCCCGCGGGTTTGGCACAGGCTGAGTCTGGAGCCTGGGATGGGCAGTGGATTCCCTCTGGGCGATTTTTCTCAATGCAGATATTTTGGACTCGGGACTGTTGGGGCGTGAGTGGGATGCAGTAGCTGCCAGGTTTGGGACCAACATGGCACAGCCACATGGCTACATTGTGTTCTTAGGGTGCTAGCTGGCCAGGGCAACATATATGTGGTAAAATTGGAAGAACACCACGTTGGTTTATATACTTTAATCGAATTCCTGAAACACAAATTTCATCCCTTGTAAATCTGATGAGATTACTTCTTCCATTTTCTAAACTACTTCATATGAGTATTATTATAGTATAATATTATGTATCAACTGTGCTTGCATGACTGTATTTTATATTATGTCATAATAATGGGATATTATAGATTATCACAACACGGCATAGAATTATTATTTTTTTTAATTTTATTATATTTACTTGCATTTGACATTGTTTGTTTTCCCCAGTGGATTCCCACCACCATTTCACCTGTGCACCGTCACCTCAGTCCATTGTACTCTTTACATCTCATCACCGTCTTTGTCCTCCCCTCTCTCCAACCAACCCCATGGTCTCTTGGGTTTATCTAAATCTTTTGATCTTGTTGAGTTGTTATTTGATTGTTTGTTTTTGGTTATGATTGCCCATTTCCTTTAGTTTTCTCTTGTTGTTTTTTTTTTTGTTGTTGTTTGTTTCGTTTTCTCCCTTTTTATTTTTTGTTTTGATTGTAGTTTTTTTTATGGCTCTAGATATTTGTTTTTTTATTATTAAAATATTTTAAAATTTACATATACTTGCCATCAATTGTAATCCCCATGTATTCCCCATCACCATCTCACCAGTGCATTATCACCTTAGTCCCTCATGCTCCCATCTTCCCTCAACCTCCCCTCCCCTCACCACCAGGTGTCCCCAGTCTCTCCTTGTCTCCTCATTTTTGGTTTCTGTGTCTTTATTGCTGTTATTGTTATTATTATTATTATTGTTCGTATTCCTTTCCTAGATCCTCCTTTGGTTCCCTTATGTTCCTCCTAGGGGAGGAACCATCTGGTATTTTTCTATTGCCTTCTGACTTACTTCGCTGAGCATAATCCCCTCCAGATCCATCCATGTTCCCATGAATGAGTCTAGTTTTTCATTTCTGATTGCTGAGTAGTATTCCAGCGTGTATATGTACCTCAGCTTCCCGATCCTCTCATATGTTTTTGGGCATTTAGATTGTTTCCAGGCCTTACCTATTGTAAGGAGTGCTGCTAGAAACATAGGGGTGCAGTTATTCTTTTGAATCAGTGTATTTGTGTCTTTTGGGTATATTCCTAGGAGTGGGATTGCTGGATCATATGGAAGTTCCATTCTTAGTAGATGGAGAAACCGCCATACTGCTTTCCATAATGGTTGGACCATCTTGTATTCCCACCAGCAGTGTAAGAGAGTTCCTTTTTCTGAACATCCCCACCAACATTTGTTGTTGCTACTTTTTTGGATCTGTGCCATTCTCACTGGTGTGAGGTGGTATCTCATAGTGGTTTTGATGTGAATTTCTCTGATGACAAGAGAAGTTGAGCATTTTTTCATATGCCTGTTGGCCATTTGCCTGTCCTCTTTGGAGAATTGCCTTGTTAGCTCTTTTGCCCAT
>JAGFMF010009954.1:0-66470 GCA_019455555.1 Galemys pyrenaicus
ACTTCCTCCCTCCTGCTGTTGTCCTCTTTTTTTTTTTTTTTTTTTTTTTGCAAGATGAGAACCCTGAGGTTTCCAGTGCCTAGGTACCTCACCAAGGTCACACAGTTCAGAGTGGCAGAGCCAAGATCTGGGCCTAAGCTCCTGCTTCCAGATTTCACGTAAGCAACCTTGGTGGGAGCTGGATTTTTCTCGGTGAACAGGCTCAGATATCAGGAAGCCAACTCCAGTGAAACCTCAGCAGTCTGGGCCAAGTCTGAACCAGAACTGCTGGTTCTCCATGACTGGTCTCCACTCCCTCTGCTCACACACCTAAACAGGCCTCTCTTGAAGGCATCTGGAAACAATGGACCAGCTGATAAAGGTCTGCTGAGACTGCTTTGAAGGAGACTCACTGTGGCAGAAGAGGCAATTGCTATGTTGGTTATTAACTAGTTGCTCCCAAAGGGCGAGTGGAGCTGAATTGTGTAACTTGTAAACTTGTATGGGAACCTGTGGCCAGGCGCTGTGTGGAGGGGGTGGGAGTTATTGATAAAGGTGACAGTGTCCCTGCCCCCTTCCTGACAACCTACTGTGAACTAGGCATGCACACTGGGTGTCTCCTTTTACTCTAATCTTCCTCAAAGCCCTGGGTTCTGCCCCATGGATAAGGCACTGAGAACTTCAAAAGGTAAGTGTTTGCCCATGGCCACATCCAATAGGGTGAACCAGCTCTGACCGACTCCTCCGATTTTGCCCTTCCACCATGTCACTCAAGGGTTCATTCAAAGAAAGTCACCAAGGACCTGTGATGTGCTGTCCTGGTTCTCGGTGCCCTTCCACCATGTCACTTAAGGGTTCATTCAAAGAAAGTCACCAAGGACCTGTGATGTGCTGTCCTGGTTCTCGGTGCTGGAGCTGCTGCGGGGAGGGTGCTAGGCAGGTCTGTTTTCTGGAGCGCAGGGTGGCCTGTCAAAGCTTGGTGTACCCTCTTGAACCAAGCAAGTCAGAGAACAGGGTCCAAGGCATGCTATGAAGTCCTTGAAGCTGCAAGTTCCAAAGCCTCTTGTGTGGTCAGGATTTAATCAGGCATGTAACTATAGAGATGTGGATCCTTTGAGGAGGTTTAATTATTTATCAGTATTTGTTAAAAGGAAAGCACTATTATCATTGAAGATTCAGAATGGGCCATTTTGTGGTTAGGGGATTTGCAGTTTTAAAACTCAGTGTGACTCTGGAGCAGGCGGCAGAGGGTGATACCCCTGGTCCGTCTCACCTCCTCGTTTCCTTGGCCACCCACCCAGCACCCAGCACGCAGCACCTGGCCCAGCTTTGTCAGATAAGGGAGCTGATACAAAAGAGAGACTATGTCGGATGCTTAGCTTGCCCTGGCCCTGGTGTAGCTGGCGCTCCTCTGCGTTTCTCAGTGGGCTGGTGGGTATACTTGGGTTGAACTGTCTCCTTTTTAAAAAAAAAAAGATTTATTTATTTACACATACAAGAGCTGAGACACAGGCCAGAGGCACAGGAGGTGAGAGGATTCATCAGAGACAGAGTGGGGAGCAGAACAGGTGGGTCTACTGAAATACACTGCTGAGGGGAGCAGCAGGCGAGGCAGGAGAGGTCTGCTGTGCCATGTGGGTCCCATCCCTGGCCGGGGATCGAACTTGCATTGGGTCCCCTCCCTGGCCGAGGATCGAGTTTGCACTGCTATGCAGTGGATGCTTCACAGTGCGGCGCTCAACCCGCTGTGCCACCAGGGAGGCCCCTGAACTATTATGGGGAGTTTAGCCTCTGCCCTCTCCTGTTAAAGGCTGGTGGCACCTGCACTGTTCCCACTATTGTGCCAACCACAGTGTTTCCAACCATTCAGTTCTTCAGGGAGGACCTCAGAGTACCCTTGTTTCCCCTGCATCAAGCCCTGTCCCTCTGCGTTCTCCCTCTGGCCTCACGCTGTGTCCTTCCAGAACTTTTCTGGGGCTGTTCTTTCCTCACTTCCCTGAGTTCTGGCCCTGACTTGTCCTCCAGTATTTCAGCCATTGCTGATTAAGGAGCCCTCTCCTGGGTCTCCCTAGAAGAGACTGTTGTAGCTTATTCCCTACAAGCCCTGACTCTTGCTGACGATTAAACTAGACGACAGGAGAAAACTTGGCCACACTGTGCTCCCGGCTCCCGGCCTTCCTTCCATCCATCACACCAGATGTGTATGCTTAGCTCAAGCTCGAAGTGTGTGTGGTGTGAAGGAGCTTGAAGAGCTGGGATTTGAGCCATCTCTCAAATGGAATTGCTGGGATTGCATACCTAGCGTGTAGCCATTCTTTTCTAGAACATACTATAACTAGTCCTCACATGCATTTGAAGATAAGATGAGAGACAAGACAGGGTCATGGATGTTAAACCAGGTAAAGATGGGGAACTTTCTTCTTTCCCCTTCTGATAACAAGTCATTGTTTAATGTTAAAAATGAAAACATTAGAATCCTAACCTATTTAGAAGTGACTATCATGGAAAGTTTAAAGTCTCTAATGATGCACCTATCAATGATTTTTGTTACATAGGTTAACCTACCTGGTACTATTTTACTTTTTTTTTTTTTCTATTTTACATTTAAAAAGAGACTTGATCTACAGCCCTCCAGCTTGCTTTTCTCATTCTGAGCACTGTTTCCATCAGCACATTTTTTTAAGATTTATTTATTTATGCATACAAGAGCTGGGGTACAGACCAGAGTTGTAAGAGGTGACAGGATTCACCAGAGACAGAGCAGGGAGCAGAACAGGCAGATCCACTGAAATACACTGCTGAGGGGAGCAGCGGGCACAGCAGGTGAGGTCTGCTGTACCATGTGGGTCCCCTCCCCAGCTGGAGGCAGGGGATGCTTCGCAGTGTCGTGCTCAATCTGCTGTGCCACCAGGGAGGCCCCAGCACTACATCTTACCTTTCCCATTTAAAACCTGGATTTAGCTACCTGACCCCTTTGAGAGACGTGGATTTATTCCAGTTGTTTTCTCTGGACAGTGAATACCTATCATGAAAACTGTGGCCAAGGTATATTTTAAACTTAATTGAAAGGTAATGTAAAATAGTGCTAAATATCCCTCCAAAAATCGGGACCCTCGAACACTCATCAGCATTGAATGAGAGTGCCTAGTTCTTTACATCTTCACCCAAGTTGGTTTTGCTGATCTCTTAAATCTTGACGTTGAGTATTTTTATAGAGATATATCCTTTGTTATCAGAAGAGAGAGAGAATATAATTTAAGGTCATTTAAAAATGTTTGTTATGGGCCCTCCCTGGTGGCGCAGTGGGTTAAGCAACACACTATGAAGCAAACCGCAGCCACTGCAGCACAAGTTCTATTCCTGCCACTGGCCAGGGAGTGACCCACATGGCGCAGGCAGACCTCTCCTGCCCTGCCTGCTTCTCCCCTCAGCAGTGTGTTTCAGTCCACATCTGCTTGTTCTGTTCCCCACTGTCTCTGGTGAATCCTCTTACCCCCCACCCCCCATACCTCTGGCCTGTACCCTAGCTCTTGTGTGCATAAATAAATAAATCTTTAAAAAAATGCTTGTTATTCCATCAAAGTACAGAAAGATTAAATATATGGTGATTGCATTTTAGATAGGCATTTCTTAAAAGTTTTTCCTTTTTTCTGGTTTATGACTTCAAAATTTTGGAAACTGGAAACAGAAGTCATAACCCTTCTCAACAACTTCCCCTGAGCTACCTTTGGAGCTGACACATTTACTGCACCCAGGCCCCAGGCAGCTGAAGGTAGAAGAGTTGATCTTCTCAGCGCTCCAAGAGGGGAAGAAAGAGCCTCGTGGGCGCCAGGCTTGAAAACACTTGAGGTTGGCTGATTTTGAAGCTGAGCTCCTCATTAGATCGGGCTTCCCCCAGCAGGCTTTAGAATACATTTCCTAACCCAGATGGCCTCACCAGCATGGACACCTGGCTGGGGAGAGGGAGCCGGCACCTCCTGTGTCCTCATTAGTGCTGTTCGGTGATGGCGCTGACGTCTCAGCTATGCTCACTCCCTCTGTCCCCCAGGAATCCGGGGAGGTGGAGATGGACTCACCGGCAGCCCTCCTTCTGCGGCTCCACTCAGGCGCGAATTTAGCCAATGGTGGAGAAACTGTCCTTCCTTAGAAGGGTCACTGTTATGGAATGCCCCTCTTTTTAAAATAAAATTAAGAGGAAGCAAGATCATGACTAGGAAACAGCAGTGGCCTCCTCCTGGCCTGTTCTTTCTTCATTGTTCCCTCCCTGCTCCTTTGGGCACACCTTAAACCCTCCTGGGAGAACATGGATTTCTGCTTTCTCCCCAGCTCGTTTTAGGGAATGAACATCTACATGCTAGTCATTTACATGCTAGTCTGAATGTCAGGTGGTGGATTTTAGATACTAGGCGAAAGGGATGAGGGATAAGCTTCCGATGCGGATTTTCAGGTGAGGCTCTTTTTCACTCTGAAATAACTCCCATGGAAATGATCCTCTCCTGAGTGTCGTGCGGCTTCAGCCAGCTGAGATATTTCTGTAAGGCAGGACGTAGTGCTGTCTCCTTTGGAACCCGTGAGATTCTGGAAATGCTGCCGTCCCCGACTATCCAGGCTTGAGTGAGGACTTCCAAAAATACACTTTGTGTCTTTTAAAAGCTCTCTTAATTTAAACTGCATAATAGACACTCACAAACCTTCAGAACTTTTCAAATGGGTAGTGAGCACTCTTAAAGATTAAAAAAACATAAGTGAATCCGAAGTGTAGTGACAGGCAAGCAGGGGTGATGAAGATTTCACTTGCACTGTCACCCTCAAGCTACAATAATTCTTCAGAATGAACGCCAGGATGTGGCAGCGATCCACACACCCTGGCCCGCTCTCGGGCTGACATCTGCACGGTGACACGTTACTGACAGGTAACATGCAGCATGGCAGACGTGTCAACCCAAAGGCCAGCCGGGGAAGCCTGTTCAGTCCCAACATGGCCTGGAAGCCCCATTTCCAGAATTGTTGGCTGACGGGTGGGAGGTGGTGGCCACTGTTATAGGGCAACCCCACTATGAAATGGGGGGTGGGCCTGACTGTGGGTCCTCACCCACGCGCTTACAAGGGACTTATAATGAGACTAATCTGCAAGCACACACGGAAAGGTTGATAGAGGGTTTACTTACAGAAAGGGGAAATGAAGAAAGGAGTAACTCAGGGAGCAAGAGAGAGATAAGGGGCCTCCCTGGTGGCTCAAGGGGTTAAGCACCACACTATGAAGCATCTGTAGCCACCACAGCACGAGTTCGATCCCCAGCCAGGGAGGGGACCTCACCTGCCAGCAGACCTCTCTGCCTCACCCGCTGCTCCCCTCAGCAGTGGATTTTGGTTGATCTGCCTTTCTGCTTCCCGCTCTGTCTCTGGTGAATCCTCTCACCTCCCGCGACTCTGGCCTGTACCCAGCTCTTGTATGCAAAAATAAATAAATCTTTAAAAAAAGAAAGATGGACTCACATTTAAAAAAAAAAAAAAGAGAGAGAGAGAAGTTGGTGAATGTATCTTACCAGTTCTGCTGAGCTGGGAACCCAATAGCATGCTGAAAGCTGGCGAAAAACCAAGGACCCAAGGACCCCCAAGACCCACATGTCTGGTTTATACCAAGCCTGGCTGCTTAACTCCACCCTCAGTTCCCAGCAGTCCTCCCTTTGAGAAGACTACATTATGGGATGTGTAGGCCTTGTGTCTTGGATCTCTTTGGTCTGGGGTGGGGTGGGGCCCATAAAACCTGTTTGTGGAGTTTGTTCAGGACATCCTTTCCCCCAACAAGTGGACTGTTAGGGCTGGGGCCTGGTGTGAGCAATTGCATTTCCTGATTGAGAGCTTCGTGTTGCCAGATGGTCTTTGCTTTCAGTAACCGGTCACCCCAGAGCTGGGTTGCCGATAGAGCTGGCTGACTTACCTGTACCTCTATAGATGTTATCCACATCTGGTATTCAGGGAATATGAGAGGCAACTAAAGTTTGAGTCTGCTTTGCACTGGGTCACCAACACTGGTTTTCTTTCTTCTGTCCTGGTGTGGTTACCTTGCAGTTTCTACTTGCAGAATTCTGGACAATTCGCTCTGAAAGAGACCTCAGGATGCATCCAGCGCTCCCTGCTGATGGCATACTGGAAGACTGGGTCTTTGCTCCTTACCCCCATTTTGAGGATGTTGTCCCAGCCATGCCTTGTCCCACAGACACAACGGGCAGGCTGGCCCTGGGCTTGTCCAGCGGGCTTCCTGTGCCCAGTTAGTCTAGCACGCCAGCCTGGGAAGTCATTTCTATCAAAGACACAGGAAGCAAAATTATAATAAGATAAAATAGAGAATACCAATTTTCTCAGCTGGAATGAACTTTGAAGAAAGATCATATCTGCCCCCACTGACTGAAGACACTCAGCCCACGTGGATGGAGGGCACACCTGAGGCATAGCGCTCTGTGGCGGGTTAGGCTGGCTCACAGGATTGTGGGAGTTTCAGCATCAGGCACCAAGCAAGACTTGAAGGCAAGAAGAGGAGAGAAGGGATTCCTGTCCATGGAGCCCCGGGCCCTGGGAGCAGGTGTTGGTGGAGGCCATAAGAGGCCCCCTCAGTGGGCAGTGGCTGGGGGTCGTTTGCGTACGATGCCCTGGGCCTGGCCTGCTTTTCCCCAAGGCAGTGATACTGGGATTGCAGGGCCATAGTGCAGTTTGCAGAACACATTGCATTAAGTCTGGTCTGGAAACGCTTCTATGGAGGTCGGGACAATGTGAAGACCCCCTGAAGTGGTTGCAGCTGGGTATCAGGCACTGGTCTTGGTACCAGTGGCTTTCCACTGTCCCCTAGCTCAGGAGTGCACAGCGGGGATGCCGGGACCCACCGCTGCATGAGCCCCCTGCCCAGTGTGGGTCCGGTGATTGCCTGGGCCTGGGAGAAAACAGCCGCGAGGGGCTACTGGCTCCGCCCCAGGCAGGAAGACCCCATTCATCGGGGTGGTATTATCAGTGGCCAGTGAGCATTGAGGGGCAGGCGCCCCTGAGCTGCTCTTCCGCTGTGTCCTCTTGCCGGACCACTCACTTCCACCCTGGCCTGTCGTCCATCTGCTACTCAAGTGATCTGACCTTTGGGCCAACGGGGTGTCTCGAGAATGCCAGCTTCTGACTCCCCATGGGCCAGCTCCCCAAGAGGCTGCCTGACGGATGGCAAGCCCTCTTTTACTTGCTACAGGAGAAGTCCCTGGGTGAGGCTGTCAGGCCCCCATGGTCGCTGGCTGATTGTGTGCGTAGGGGCGGTAGAGCTGGCAGCGGCCACAGTGCCAAACGAGCATCACAGTGTCCAATGAGTTGGCCTCCTGTCCCCACGAATATGGCAATTCCAAATGTCACCTTGGCATTTTCTTCTCAAATAAATTCTGTTTTGTTCATATCAAAAGGAAGCTGGAAACATGGACTTCAGAGCTTCTGTGTTGATTTCTTACTGGCTGTGTGACATGTTGAACTATTACATTTCTTTCATGGATAAGTGTGAGCACAGATTTGGAGATGTTTATCTGATGAGTACTGGACTCTTGTGGTTTATTTTGAATTTAAAAAAAATGGACTTTAGGGTCTCAGTGGCGCAGTGGGTTAAGCAACACACTATGAAACAAACCGCGGTCACTGCAGCATGAGTTTGATCCCTGCTGCCTGCCAGGGAGGGGCCCCACATAGCACAGCAGACCTCTCCTGCCGCGCCCGCTGCTCCCCTCGGCAGTGTGTTTCAGTGGATCTGCCTGTTCTGCTCCCTACTCTGTCTCTGGTGAATCCTCTCACCTCCTTGGACTCTGGCCAGTACCCCAGCTCTTATACGCATTAAAAAAAAAAAAAAAAAACGGACTTTAGCTAGTATTGCTTGACTGTGAAAACCTGTAGGAATTTTTTTTTTAAATCACAGTTGGTTCGAAAGTTCCAGAAATAGCTTGAGAATGTCATGATCAGAAATCAAAGTTTGGATGGGCTGTGGGTATAAAATCTGTGCTAGAAATTTGACGTATAACCCCCAAAGCGGAGACAAGCATGCACACAACTTTGTCCTGGTAAACATAATTGGAGGGGAAGCAGAAGTGGTAACGAAGTTGGCACAAGGGGTTGAGCGCCGCACGATGAAGCATCCGCAGCCACTGCAGCACGAGTTTGATCTTGGCACCCTCATGGCACAGACCTCTCCTCTCTTTCCTGATGCTCCCCTCAGCAGTGTATTCCAGTTGATCCACCTGTTGTGCTCCCCACTCTGTCTCTGGTGAATGCTCTAATCCCCCACACCTCTGGCCTGTACCCTGGTTGTTGTATGCATAAATAAATCAATCTTTTTTAAAAAAATAGAAGTCATAACAAAGGAATACATTGAATTTAGAGCGATGCCTTGCCTCTCAGAACACGAGAGGTTTTTATGCTTTAGCTCTTTGTAAAGTTCATGTGAAACACACAAAAAAGATGCAGAAGCCCCCCTCAGATCCCCCCGACCCTATCCCACCACCACCACCACCCATTCTGAAGAAGGAGAAAGGAGGACATAGAAGGTAACATTGTCCCAGTGATTCTGGGGCAGAGGTGGGATTTGAATTCAGAGATTCTTATATGGAGGCGCTAACTGCCTTTTCATCTTTTCCTCTGTCTACAAAGACCTTGGAGAGAGCTGGTGATTACCCTGAGCGGGCAGTGCTCAGCATTGTGGGAAGGGACAGGAAAGAGGGCTTGGGAGGCCTAGGCAGGGGCAGGAGACTGGAGCTCATCAGATCAGGAGGGCTTCCCCTGGTGTGCAGAGAGGGGGCATGGAGACGCTGGGTCTCTTCATTGCTGGTGTGCTAGCTGCTTCGAGCTTCTGAGCGAACAAGGGCCACTTAGAGCGTGAGCATGGGGCTTTCTGGATCAGGGTCCACAAAGTTCTTTTATGTATTCACATATGACCTCCTCGCCCTACAGGGGGGAGGACATCAGTGAAACTGCCCTGATGGATGTATTCATTTGGAATCTCTGCCGCTGATGATATAGTAAGAAGGGCAAAACTTAGCTGAGAAACAAATATTAAAAGTATGTTTTTTAACACTTGGAATCTGACAACAGAATGGTGGTTACCAGAGTGGAAAGGAGGTAGGGATGGACAGGAGGAGGGGCTGGATTGGATGACAGTGATGGAAACTTGACTTTTGCTGGGGGGCGGGCTGTGGTGTATACAGAAGCTGGAGTAAGTTGTGCCCCTAACTTGGTTTACAGTGTTGTAAACCAATCCTACCACAATTAAAAAAAAATAAACTGTTATGAGGTAAATAGCACATCTTTAATGCATGCATATGTGCATAAAAATATGAGAAGCCAGTGTGGACACTTAATTTTAATTGCAGGTATTTATAAACAAGTTAAGCAAAAACAGACTTGGTGCCAGAACACAGATTCGCTTCGGGTCACAGTTTATATGGAAGATGATTTTTTCTTTTTCTTTTCTTTTTTTTAAATGCATACAAGCACTGGGGTATAGGCCAGAGAGTCTAGGAAGGTGAGAGGATTCACCAGAGACAGAGTGGGGAGCAGAACAGGCAGATCAACAGAAGTACACTGCTGAAGGCAGCAGTGGGCGAAGCAGGAGAGGTCTGCTGCGCCATGTGGCTCCCCTCCCCGGCCGGCAGCAGGGATCGAACTCATGCTGCAGTGGCTGCGGTTTGCTTCATAGTGTGTTGCTTAACCCACTGCGCCACCAGGGAGGCGCGGAAGATGATTTTTTTCTTATGCTGCAGCCTGGGAAACCTTACTGCTCTTCTGGGCTTTTCCTACAATAGTGTTTATTTGGATGTAGAGAGCTGATCAATCTCTTTGTGACATTAGGTACCACGTGGTATTTTTCAACACACAGGATGTCGGAGGGAGGCGGGTGAAAGTTAAGAAAGATAAATCGCACATGTAGAGCTGCTAGATAACCAGTAAACTCTAGTCCAGCCCTTGAATCCTCCTTAAGACCCCAACTGAGATTCTGCCATTTCCCCTTTAACTCACACACTCGATGTATGGAGAAAACCAGAGCGTTCATTCTCCTGTATGACCAGTGGAGAATCTAGGTTAGCTTTTTCTTTCTGGAGAGCGATTTGGCAGCCCTTGGGCAAGGCCTTACAGTGGCAGTATTCGATTAGGCAGTGATTAGGTGATTAGTATTCGGTTTAGGAATTCATTGTAAGGACACAGAGCTATGGCCAAGTACATGAATCAGGTTGTTCATTCCATGGCCTTGCTACCACCAGAACACTAGCGATCACCTACATATCCCACAAAACTAGGGTGGCTAAGTCATCAGGCACAGCACAGACTGTTGTGCCCATGTTCACTTGCTCCACAACCATTTACTGAGTCCCTACTGTGTGCCAGGCACATAGTAAGTGTGATGTCAAGGTAGACATGGTCTCAGTCTACCTGAAATTCAAAACTTTGCCCTAGAAACAGACTTCATACATTGTGAAGTGGTGTGCTTACTAAATACCTGGTGTACTTATTATCGTGGGGTCCCATTTTCCTGCCAATGGAGGACAGTCTGAATTGTTAAAAGGTAGAGAAGCTTCAGGCATGCTCCCCTTCTCTCTGTCACCCGCCTTTTTTTTTTTTTTTTTAACTTTTCTGGAATTTCCAAGTTTTTCCACAGTGATCCTTATGATTTCGTAGAAAGGGAGAAAAAGAGGTGAGCAGACCTGGGTTCTGAACACAATTTTTCTTCACCTGGCGGTAGGACCTTGAACAAATGAGACTGTCTCTGAGAATTCAGGTCCGGCTATGATGAGGGCACTGGGCGCGTGTTGTTGCAGGCTTGGAACCTTCCAGGGAAGGGGACCAAGGCAGACCATGTTCCCCTGGGCACTTTGCTCTCAGCTTCTGGTCCTCTAGGAATCCCGGGACGTCTCCACAGGCAGGAGTTTCTGCCTCGGGTACCTAAGCTGAGGATGAGCGTTTCAGCTAGCAATGAAATGAGCTGCACCAACTTGGACTAACTTAGCCAAGTGTCCCTGTACCCAACAATACGGGTGACAGCAAGAACCTACTGAGCCATAGCCGGTGCCAGTGTCAAAGCATTTTGCTGTCTTTTCCCTTTGAGGCTCCAGACACCCCGTGAGTGCTCGTCATCCAAATTTTACAGGTGGGGCCTTGGGCTTAGAAGGCTGGTAATTTGCGTGACCCTCAGTGGGCAAAGCTGGGACTCGTACCCCAGGTCATCTGCTCTGAAGCTGTTCACTTAACCCCTGCTTTTTCTCCTCACCCTCTCCAAGAGACAACGTCTGGGCAAACCATGAAAACAGATGTCCAAAGCCTGGGGAATGTTCGAGAGGGATAGTGATCCATCAAGTGTAGTCCGTCAGGGAACTTTGGATTGCAGATATGTGGAGCAGGCTGTATCTTCTATCTGGTGAAACCTGATACAGAGAAAGATACTCTTAGCCACCTTTTCTAGGGGGTGATAAATTAAATCGGGGCGGGGGGAAGGAGGAGAGAGTACAGCTGCCTTCATGGTCACTATAGTAACCTCTTCTCCTTATGTGATTTCAAATCAAAAACCAACTTTCACACCCTACATACCTGTATCTCTCGAAGAGTGACAGCCTTTGAGATCTCAGCTTTGTAGTTTGACTTTTTTTACTTGAAATTCTTTCCTTACTGAGTTCCGACTTTGCTTATCTATTAGGTCTGAAAGATTATAGGAGATACCAGGGACACATAGATTTGCAAATTTAAATTAAAATGAGAACAAAGAATTGTTTCTTTTCCCATCAAAAGAATGTTCCAATATATTACATACTGTTTCCTGTGTTTCATTCCAATTCCTTTATAGTTCACTTTCTTCTGACATAAGTCAAATTATGGCCAAATTAGTCTTTCTAAGATACCATTTTCATGTCGTCATTTCTGATCTTCCCTAGAACATTCAGTGGCTGCCCATTGTCTAGGATAAAATCCAAACGTGCAAATCTGGCTCCAACTTTTACCTCCCCAGCATCTGTCCTCATGGTTCCGTGAGCCACCTTTTTGCTCAGATTGTTACTGGGCAGGATGAGGAGTACCCCAGGACACCGAAACCTCCCTGCTCGAAATAGTTTCTGTCACCCACCATATCAGGACAAAACTTACTCTAGGGTATAAGACCTTTCACGGAAAGGAACTTTCCTTTTTGTGAAATTTTACTTATCCTTTCGGGCCTGTTTCATGATCCTTGGAAAAGCAAACAAACATGGGCCTCCCCGATGGTGCAAGGGGTTAAGTCACAGCACTGTGAAGCTATTGGCAGCCACTGCAGTTAAGAAGTCGAGTCCCAGCCAGGGAGCTGACCCACAGGCGCAGCAGACCTCTCCTGCCTTACCTGCTGCTCCCCTCAGCAGTGTGTTTCAGTTGATCCGCCTGTTCTGCTCTCTACACTGTCTCTGGTGAATCCTCTCACCTTCTGCACCTCTGGCCTACACCTCAACTCTTGTAGGCATAAATAAATAAAATAAATCTTTAAAAACAAACAAACAAACATTCCTTGACCATCCAGGACTGGCCGCATGGGTTCCCTTATCACATTCTACCTGCAGCTGGATTTCCAGGTCCCATGGGCTGTGACAGCTCTGTACACAGAGGCCCCATAACCCCATAAAACAACATGTATTGTTTTCCTAGCTGATTAGGGGTACTTCCCACCCTGCCCTAAAATACTGCTTTACCAAGAGAGAACCTCTTGCTGTTTACAAAACAAATAGCCAGCAGTTCCTGTCACCAATCAACATGCCCATGTTGGGGTATTTGTTCATTGTTGTCAAGCCCTTGCCACCACCCCATCCACCCCTCATGAATCCTATATGGGAGCAGAGAGGTGACAATACTTGCCTGACCTGATGAAGCTGATTCATTGGTAGAAACAGCATTTGAATTTGCCCACCTCCTATTTGACTGTTTCTCATAAACCATGAGTCAAAGGCAGAGAGGAACTAATGTAAATATTCTGGTGACTTTTGTTTTCTCTCCCGGTTCTCCAAAGAGCCAGGTGGTAAATATTTTAGGCTTTGCAGGCTACTTTGTTTCTGTTGTAACTGCTCAGCTCTGCCCCTAGAGTGGCAGAAGCAGCCAGAGGCAACATTCACCAGTGGGTAGGGCTGGGTTCTGAATACAATTTTATTGACAAGAACAGGCAGTGGGCTGGATTTGCCTGCAGGTTGTAGTTTGTGGAACCCCTACTGTACCCAGTCCTTTTCTCCCTGTTCCTGATGTTGGGTTGGGAAGTCAAGTTAATCATGAGAAGTTTTCAGTTTGAATACTCAGCAGAACCTATAGTTGGGTATAGAATAATGTGTAGATTATGTCCATGCCTGGAAGACTGGTTAGGATAGAATTGGGTATCTAACAGTCAATCAGCCACAGCCATCCCTTGAACAAGGGTGTTGGTCTCAAGGGAGACATGCTGGAGAGACTCTGTGGGGGGGTGTTACAGGGCAACCCTAATATAAAATGGATTTCCCTGACTGGGTCCTCACCCACACGCTTAGAAGATTTATAATAAACCCCAACTTCAGGCACACATGACAAAAGTTATTAAAGGGTTTTATTTTACAAAAGAAAGGGAATAAAGTATTAATAACACAAAAAAAGAAGAGAGGGGCACATATCCGTAAATATCCTACCAGATCTTATGAGCTGGAACTCAAGTGCATTGAGAGTTGGCTCTGAATCAAGGGAGATGGCTTCAAAGGAAGAGAAGCCCAAGGCCCACCTCTCTGGTTTTATAGCCAGCCTGGCTGCTTAACTCCACCCTCGGGTCCCAGTGATCCACTCTTCGATAATCATATTATCGGATCTGTGGTTCTGGAACACTGGTGGTCTGGAGTGGGGGTTGGAGTCCACACACCCATCTGTGTAATCCATTCAGAACTACCCCTCCCCCCAACAGGGGGAGTCAGGCACATGAGCTGAGGGCATAGTCGGGGCACAGTTGAGGGCAGAATTGCATTCTCTCTCCACACAGCCAAAATATCCTGTTATACCCAAAATCTGCCCCAACAACCCAAAACTGAAGTTACTCCAAGAAAAGACATAGTTATGACAGATGTGTTTCAGTGAGTTCTCTGGTTGTGTTAACCTAAATTAAAGAGGTCAAAGGAGGCAAGCTAAAGGACCAGAAATTGAGTTTATTCGGGAGTAGCTAAGGAATTGCAATTAAGGGAACATATAGGAAGCCATGGACAAGCCCGTTGAAGGGCACAAGGAATATGAAATATTTTGGAATCATTTTGTCTGGGTAACCAAAACAATTGGGTGGCTGATGAGAGTTGGGCTCTAGGCATGTCCAAGCATGTCCAGACCTGCTGAGACACAGCCATCTCCAGGTGGGAGCTGAAACAGAGTCTGCCTGTCATAGACCATCCAGGGTGGAAACTGAACCAATCATTGCTCAACTCTTCACTTGATTTGCATATAATGGTCCAATCGGAACTCAGTTGACGCCTAACCTAATTTGCATAGTGGGCCACCAATTGGATGAAACTTGATGGGCTGCTAACCTTGATTTGCATAGCGGACCAGAGTGAGTTTTATCCTGCCATTCCTACGTGGACACAAACCTTATCCACACAGGCAGCTCGGACATTATTCAAAGACAGTTGGATCTTGTCGTCCACAAAATAGTACCGGTGGTTTTCTCCAACCTGGTCTTCTCCGTTCTGGGACGACAAGGATTTGAGGTGGGCCAAGGAGGGCAATGTGGGGAATGTCCAGCCGGAGTCCAAGCAGTAAGGCTCATCAGCTTGAGGGGGGAGAGAGTCTTGGTCAGTGGCCAGTGGCCATAGGCCAGTGGTCAGTGGTCAGGAGAAACGTCTCGAGCTCCTATCAGTCAGGCATTGACAGGAAATCGTCCCTCGATTCTTAAGTTCCCTTCTTCTAAGGGAGCACGTGTGAGACTCGTTTCGGATCCTCTTGCTCCATTTTATTTATCTATTATTAGTAGTACTTTAAAACACTGGTTTGTTTTTCATCACTGGTTTTTTGTATATAAATTTTTAAAGATTTATTTATTTATGCATACAAGAACTGGGGTACAGGCCAGAGAGGTGTTGGGGTGAGAGGATCCACCAGAGACAAGTGGGGAGCAGAACAGGCAGATTGACTGAAGTATACTGCTGAGGGGAGCAGCGGGTGAGGCAGGAGAGGTCTGCTGTGCCTGTGGGTCCCCTCCCTGGCCGGGGATCGAACTTGTGCTGCAGCGGCTGCGGCCTGCTCCTTAGTACATGGCTTAACCCATTGCATCACTAGGGAGGCCCCTCTTGCTCCATTTTATTTTGGAATCTCTCACAAGGTCAATGAGCAGTTTAGATTGGTGGCAGGGGGCTGGGCGTGATGCCATTTACCTGCATTGAGGTAACTGATCCCAGGGAAGAGCTAGGTGATAACCTGCCTCCTGGGCGGAAACAGTAGGTTCAGAAAGAAAATTGACTAGTTAGGGAAACTAACTGGCCACGTGTTCAGCTCGCCTCTGTGATTTCTGCCTGCCAGGGCGCTGGCTCCCCAGGGCTGTGTCCTGCAGGTAGGGCTTGGTCATGAAGTTCAGGCAAGTTTATTCCAGTTCTGCTGTTCTGAGGGCTCCTTCTTTCAACAGAGACAGCAGGAGAGCCAAGGCAGGAGTGAGAACAGAAGTTTTTCAGCCCTTCTTCAGGGAGTTGTGTAAAGAACTGGGAAATGCTAATTAATTTCAGGAAAAGAATTTCAGTGGTTTCTTGATAGCTTATATTATAAAGAAAGGAAAGGTTTAATCATTCTGCTCTGGAGAAAACAGAGTGGTTTTAGCTACAGTTGATGTAAATAATGGACAAATAATTCAAGTTGGTTCTTAACTCTTGGTCCACTTCTCTTTTTTTAAAGATTTATTTATTTATGCATACAAGAGCTGGGGTACAGGCCAGAGTCACGGGAGGTGAGAGGATTCACCAGAGACTGAGTGGGGAGCAGAACAGGCAGACTGACTGAAACACAGTGCTGAGGGGAGCAGCAGGCGAGGCAGGAGAGGTCTGCTGCTCCATGTGGGGCCTCTCCCCGGCTGGAGGCAGGGATCGAACTCGTGCTGCAGTGGCTGTGGTTTGCTTCATAGTGCATTGCTTAACCCACTGTGCCACCAGGGAGGCCCCCACTTCTCTTTTCTTAAATAATAATAGTGATAATTATTAATAATAGTGATAACTTGCACAGCATTTACTTTGGGCCATGTATCCTAGGAGGTACTGTTAGGGAGTAAGGTCCTCCTGAATGGATTCCACTATTAACCTTTGTCGTGTGTGCCTGCAGTTGGGGCATTGTAAGTGCCGTTGGAGCGCGCGGGTGAGGACCCAGTCAGGCAAACCCATTTTATGTTAGGGTTGCCCTGGAACAGTACCTTGCATTTGTCTCTCTCTTTAGTCCTCCTAGCAGTCCTGGGAGGCAGGTGGAATTATGTCCACCTTACTGATGAGGACTGTAATGCACAGAGATGTCAATGACCTTCCCCAAACTTCCCCATTGTGGCTGGAGCATCACTAGTCCTGTTGTCACCTAGCATCTTTTGAGCTGATCCTTCCAGTGAATCCCCTGCCTTCCAGAGCAGACCCCTCAAGCCCCTTGAAGTCCTTACCTGCAAAGATGCCTGTTAGGCACTGGCACCGCTTCGACTCCTGTTTGGCTTGCTCACGGGTTTTTCTGGACAACAGCAGGGTTGGTTGGGGAAGTGAAGGAGATCTCCCCTGTGACCTTCACCTCCATGAGCTGACTTTATGTCACAGGAGTGCCCAGTTTCCCAAGAGTGCAACCTGCTCACGAAGCTCTTGGGACATGAGTAGCAAACGGGAAAGCCGGTTGATTAATTTCCAGTGAGAAATATTACTGGCTGGTTGGGTGAGCTTGAGAGTTGGGCAGGGAAGGTTGTATGATTTGAATGCTGAGTGCCCTTGGAGAAATCAGCCTATCACAGTCCCCTAGGTAACCAGAAGTGCTGGATGCAGAGACCCTAACCTCTGCCAGGATGATGGCACCGTGCAAATCAGAAGAGGTCTTCTCTTGGCACAGTCTGTAGGGCCTGCAGTGCACCCCTCCCCCCTTCCTCTTCTCCACTTGTGGAGGGCACTTTGGTTCTTTAGATATGTTAACAAGGGCCACCTGCATTGGTAACCCAGCGCTCTCTCACTACTATTCCTCTCTCTCTCACTCTGACTTTGCATATCTATGCCTCAGTGGCCCTTTGTGGGGCAGAGTGCTGAGGATGATTACCTGGGACACGATTTCATTGGTAAAGTCGAAGAACTAGATTTTCACCATTCCTGGTCTCCTCTTACCCCGGCTACTCACTGAGTCAAGAAGGAAAATCAAATACTGCCTTGCAACTTCATATTTTTAACATAAAATGAGCAGTATCCAAAAATAGCAGGTCCAGTGCTGTGTGAGGGGAATACAGACCACTCTGGGTTCAGATACTCTGAGGAGGGACTGGGTTCTTGAGGCACAAAATTGAGTCAGCAGGGAGTTCATCAGCTACAAAGCACTACGCAGACTTCACTGCTGTTATTCAGAACTGAGGCCTGAGAGGGGAGGGCTGGCCTGAGGCTGGGCTGAGATCCCAGGGAGGGGTGCAGGTGAGAGCTGGGGGCTCTGCTCTGTTCTCACACCCAAGCAGGGCTTCCTTTCCTGCCTGAGTGCTCGGGCCTAGGCTGGGCCCGCCACCATGGCCCTGACGTCCGTCTGTCTGGCCAATCAGAATTGCCTAAGCCATAAATAACATCACAGGATAGAGCAGGTTACCAGCCCAGGGGATCTTGCTCGGAGTGTAACAGGGTGGTCCCAAAAAAAGGGAAAGTTCCCAAAATCCTAGTTCCACCCTAAGTGGGTGGAGCTAAGAATAAGAAAATTTCTACAAAAAAAAGAAAAGGGAAGAAGGGAAGATGGAAAACAACAAGGAGACCTGGATGAGGCACGTGGAGCAGAGGGACATGTGAAGAAACTGTGCTTGCTTTTTGGTCTTGGACTGGTTGGAACAGATGTGGGTAAGAGACCCGTAGGGAAGTTAGCAATAGCAGCTTTCATCTTGATTTTAATTTTGCTCTTTTCCTCCCAGATTTGTCTGACTCTTTCTAACCCTTTTCTATGAGTCTCTACTAAAAGGTCCTTTAAATTTGTGCCAGGTTTTTGGGCCTTGCTTTGAGCCAATCCTATTTGGCTAAACTTTTACCCTCAAGGAGATGAGTAACTTTAAATGCTTAACTCAGTAACTATAGTCTTTGTTCTTTCTTTATTGTACCCTAGTTGTATTAAAGTTCCTTTCCATTAAAGATTTTGTATGTTTGTCTTAATGCAACAAATGGCAAAACCCATTCAGAAAAGGCAGGCTTGGGAATTCTAAGTGCTCCTCTCCCTGTCCTGTAACAGGAGGTGACCTGATGATGCTACCGGCTGATAGGGTTGCGTCCTGGGCTCTGCAGTGACTTAGTGAGTTGAAGTTGGGTTCTCTCTGCTTTATGGGCTGTGTCCTAAGCCCTGCCTAGCTGTTGCTGAAGCAGCTGGAGGCCAGGCAGGCACATTTGAATCTGGGAAGGAGCACCCCTTTCTTTCTTTCCTACCTGGGGGTGGGCAGGCCAAGAAGCAGAAGTGGTGCGGCTTTGGATCCCACCCTGGACTTACTCTCAGCGCTGCCACTTCATGCTGGGTCCCCTTGGGTAGATCATTTTAATCTGCTTGAGAGCTCACTTGTCAAATGGGGATAACGGTCCTTGCCTCAAAGGGTTGTTGGCAGACGTAGAGGAGAAAGTGCAGAAAGCATGAGCCCCAGTAGGCTGACCCAGGGTGATACAGCCTTTGTAGGGCCTGAAGCCTAGTGATCAATTTGGGGTGCCTCTTTGAGAAACAAATGTAACATTACAAATTTGAACCAGTTGTAAGAGCAGGCAAAAGAAAACACAAAAAACTGCTTACTAAAGAGCCGACAACCCAAACATTACAAAAATACCAATGTTGTTAATCAGCAGTGTGGCCAGGTATTCCTGCTTTTGTTTCTACATTTTTGAGGCTGTTGATTCTGTTCATTGCTTCATATGGCAGTGAGAATGTCACTTTCTCTGGAAAGAACAACAGTGTCTTTGGCCACGATTGATGGCTTCACGAAATCAGCTTCTTGGTAATGTCATATACATTTTTAGGATTATTGTCAAATTTGGAGAAACCCATCAAGTTTCTTTCATCTATGAGCTCAGTTGTTTTGCTCAGTGACTAATCCTAACCCCTGAAGATGCTAATACCCTACATTTCTGTGGTCTTCCCCAGTACTCAGGGGGGTCTTTCTCAGGATTTATAGGGGGGAGGGGAAGGTCTAAGGGACTGAGGGCCCAGAGGCTTAAACTTCAGTAATTCATGGTAAAGTTTTCTGTGAGTACTCAGTAAACTTTAACTAGACCATTTTATTTATTGAAACATCCTTTTAATTTTTATAGTTTTAGAATTATTAAAGAATGTGCGCTCATAGACACTAAATATAACCTTACATTAGTTAAATTTGGGCAAGTCACTCATTCAGGATTATCTGTTGAAGGTCTGCTTTGATCTGCCCACCTCGAGTTGGCTGCAGGGAGCTTTCAATGACACAAAGCAGATAAAACACTTAGCTCAGTGTCTTCTTGGAATAATACTCCATGAACATAGGCATTAAGGCCATCAGCACCCCATCTGGGTCGGGGCATGTGGTGATAGAAAGATACTGTCTATCTGGGAGGGACTTTCTGGAAAACTCTGAGAACTTAGTAAGAGTTCTGTTTTGGTCTCAAGTTCCACAAGGAGCCGTATGTACTCCTTCATTAACCACACACTTGGCAGTTGATTTCCATTCAGGAACTCCCCATTCATAATGAATACTCTATTAATTTGGCCACATTTACACATGAAGTCCTACTTTTGAAGTGTTTGATGATAACAATCAATCTGATACTTTTCTCAAATTCTCACCCAGTCCAAATTTACTGAATTTGTCAAAACATGGTTTTCTCTACGTTGTGATGTTAAAGACTTTATGATGCAGAAGCCTCTGGGACAGGAAGTCAAACTGGATCTGCCACAACACTGCGTGGGGGCCTGTTGGGGGCTTTTAGTTGCAAGTGATAGACACTTGCCTTAGCGCAGTGTCTCAACAATAGAGAAACGTGCTGGCTTCTGCATTGAGTCCTCGCTGGACCTGCTTGTTCATGTGGGGTCAGTCTCTCCCAGACTCCAAGGTTGTGACATTGGGGTCAGTCTCTCCGAAACCCCAAGTGTTTTATCTGGGGTGCTGCTGGGAAGGAAGAGGGGAAGGATAGACACTGGCGAGCAAGCAGCCGATAAGCATTCTGACGCTACATCCCTTCACTTCTCTGCGTCTGAGCGGGTTCATTAAATTAGGGGCTGCTCTGAGAGGATAACTAAGTCCTTCCTAAGGATGATGTTTTAGATCTTTATTCTCTCTTTACACGAATGGTTTTTGTAAGGACTAAGCCAACACTTTCTGGCTAGTACTGTAAAGCTAAGAATATGACTAGTAAACAAGTAGCTGTTTAGAGTCAATGACAAGTCAGCCTTAGTAACTTTCTTCCTACTACCCATGAGTTGCAGATTTTGGTCTAGAAAAGTAAAGCAATGGAAGGTGTGAGGGAGGAGCCCTAGGAAAAAAGCCTGCTCCGACCTAGTAGGCAGATCTTCTGCACAGGCAACTTGGTTGTTCACTCACAGGAGATCCTGGAAGGTCTGGACAGTAACGAGGGAGCTTTGCTGTGATGCTGGTGTCACCGAGAGGCTGAGAGGTTTAATTTGGATTCCCTGGGAGCTGGTGTTGGCAGAAGCCAGACAATGACTAAATGGCAGCGGAATCAGATCTCTGTGGGTAGTCTGGAGTTTCTCAAGAACCAAACCACAGACCTCAACTTTCTACTTCGTCCACTTTTTATGGGACCTTTGGCTAATCTTGAGACGAGATTCCAGCAGCAGGAAAACTTTCAAGGAAGCTTTTGGGGGTTGTTCACGAGGAAATGCGCCTCTTTGCCTTGGTATCATTATCTATTCGGGGATCATGGACTTGGAAATGACATACGCACTGGAGATATCAGTGGGCCATGGCAGTGTCTGCTCTTAGTCTCCAGTGTAAGGGCGTGTCGAAGATTCCAGAGAATCTGTGCCATGTGGGACACCACTGTAGGAGTGCTACCCGCCGGCCCCAGATATATGGGGGAACCATTCATCTGATGAATGCCGTTTCTCAGCTGTAGACAATAATCAACCTAAGTTTATGTGCAAAGTGTAAGAGAGATGGTTTGAAAATGGCTTCTAGTCAAATGTCTGTGCTTTGGAAGCATTCGATCAAAGTAAAACCTTCAGATCTTTATCCATGTGGTTACAGGATATTGGAAAAAGGTTCATTTGTCAATTTGGAGAAAGAGTAGATTGTCCTGGGTGTTGGGCACCTTTCTAGCTGAGTGTTCCTTCTGAGGGTTCAGATGGGATGAGGATGGACTTGAAGTTTCATCTCAGCCTCTGGGGTTGTCAACTATCACGTGGCTGTTGTCAAAATCTTTGTGTTTTACAATTCAGACAGGAGCATGGTGCTGCTGTGTCACCCTTATCCCAGGTGTTTAGGTATCTTGGAGCTTTGTGTGTCCATTCTGTGGATGGTGTTCATTTCTCCTTGGGCATCAGGAGCTAAGCCAGTGAGTGTAGAAAGAGTCTCTATGGTGAGTGGCCTACAGGGAAACTGCTATCCAAAACCCAAACCAATCAGATCCGAAAATCTTCAAAGAAGAAGCCCAAGAGGTAGATAATCAGCAAGTCCAATCCTGTGCTGGTGGGAATTAGATCTTGAGAGTGTAGATCAGGGTGGGCTCTTCAGGCTAATGGCCTTGGGGTGTGAACTTTTTATTTCGCCACTAAAGCGTCCATGGTTGACCACTGGCTAACGACTTAACTTCTTTGAGCCTCAGTGCCCTCCCTGTAAAAGAGATGCCAGCACCTACCTCTGAGAGTGGAGTGGAGGGTGAAATAAATAATGCAGGTAAAGTTCTTGGCCTGGCTCCCGGCGTGTGGGAAACACTGGAAAGCTTTTGTTGTGTGTGTTTTATACGTCTTTGGATTGCTGTAATTGGGTACTTGGTGTTCATTGTTTTGGTTCCTGTTGTTCAGGTGTTTTGAACATCCTCAGGCAAATTGACATTACCTTGGGTTCTCCTCAGGAAGAGGAGGAGTAGGGCGGTGTTAGGACTGTCTCTGGACAAGCCAGGTTTCCCACCAATGAAGGCCGAGGCGAACCCTGCCTGTCGACGTGTTACTCATGGAGGTGGATGTGGCTCAGTTTCAAAGCAATATTTTGTCCACTCCTTCCTCAGGGAGGAGGCAGGAGTCGGTGGGGAGCTGCACAGCAGCTGAGACTTCATCTGGTGCCATCTTAAACTCTGCCATGTCCTTGGTTGGAACTGGGTTTTTAACACAGTTTGATTAAAAACAAACAGAAAACAATGGCAAGAGCTCTTGCATGGACAGAAAGACTGACTTCTGACTAGTTACAGAAACATGGGTAAATCCCTGCCAATCAAGTGAAGACCAACCAAATTGCTGTCGGACGGTGGCAGAGTACCTGGTTATAAATACTGCAGGATTCCTCTCTCTACTTCAGAGAAAACTTGTGTTGCATCTCAGACAGCAGCAATCTCTGGACAAGCCTTTGGTTCATGTGCAAGACAATGAAAACAACACGAAAGACTTTCCTCAAGTGGAGACAGAACTTGGCCCAGACTCAGGCTGGCTCTAAAGCCCCAGGCTTCATTTGCCTTGAGGCATTAGTTATTTTTCCCACATCATGCAAATTCCCAGGCCGAGAGACCATTCATCTCCCTGTCCTCTCCAGGGTGTGCTGGGCACCAGTTAGCCCCAGACGGTTCTGCTTTCACTTTTGGTTAGGCAGAACTCCATCTGGTGGTATTTGAAGATGAGTGCTTTCTGTGGCTCCTTTTCAAAGTATTCAAAGCAGTTTAAAAATACATCATGTTCAGCGATCTGACGAAGAACGAATGTAAGTACTTATTGGGGGACTATTTAAAAAAAATCTCTTGCAACAGATTTGAAACTCCTAACTGACAGTCTTGGAAGTAGATTTGGACGATGTAAAAAGGTTTGCAAAACACGGGGTTACTTCCCCACAGTTGTCATGCTTTTGAGCAGTGACAGTGGTAGCAAACAGCGTGGTTTATCAAAACAGAAGAGCTCGAATTCTTTATTTAATATTAAACAGGAAACTGAAAGCTGGCAGCAGTGACATGGTGGGTAACAGCAAACCTGCTGCTGTGTGGAGCTGTGCCCACACGAGCCATTTTGCCTTGTATTCTGCAAGGACTGAGTTTTCATAAAGAATGCAACCAAAAACATGGCCGGTGCAAGCAGGTCCCGGGCTGTAAGGTTTAGAAGCAACCCGGCCCTGCTAGAACCAAAGGAAAATTGGAAGCGAATCATCAGCCTCCGCGAGCTTCTGCACTTCTGTACTTCTGTTTGGCCTTCGTGCAGAACTGTCACTCACCCCGCATGTGCCTCTGCCTGTTTTGCCTGAAGACCTGGGCTTCATCGTGAGGTCAGCTTCCCTTTTCTCGAGAATATAATTTGCTGCTATTTTTAGAGCCTCATGATTGCTGGTAATAACTAATGGAAAAACTCAACAGAGAAATAAATGCGTAACAGCTGTGTCTGCTTAAACTTGATTAAAGGCAGTAAAAAAAAGTAAACAAAAGAATGCATGTGACCATAGACAAGGGAGAGACAAGTGTCCCTCTCCTTGTCGGTGAGAAGTTTTGCAGACATAACTCGTTCTGCTTGAGGCCTGCGAGGTCTGTGTTTAAAGTTTACTGTTTGTCTTGAGAGGGATCCGTGTTGTCGTGAATAATTTATAGCCAGCATGAATGAGCTCATTAGTCACCTTTTCAGACTTTAAATGAGTTTTGTGGTTGTCATTACTCGAGCCTTCTGTTCAGCCGCTGAGCAAAATGACAGTTTGGCAGTTGGCTGCCTTGTCGGGCAGCCTGCGCCCCCCCCCAGGTCTGCGTGGCTTTTGTGTTTCATTGAAACCTTCCCTTTTGATCCTCAGGCTGGCTCAGGGGCTCTCACGTTTCAGATGCCTTTTGCACCCCGAGTTTAAATGAGAAGTTCTTCACGAATTAAATAAAATCTTTCAGTTGCGCCTGCCAGAGAGAGCAAAGTGGATGGAAGGAGCTTTTTCCAGCCTCTGCTCTGTACTAGTCCCTTTGTGCTTGCTTTGATAGTCAAGCCACTCAAAAGCAGCAAACTGGGGAGCCGCGGAGCCACTGAGCCAGGCACTCACGGGGCACCAGTGTGGCAGGGCAGGCTGGGAGGTGTCACGGGTTAGGAGGGGGAAGGACCCTCCAAAGTAGCTTTGCATGATTACAGCCCTGAACCCCACAACACGTGGGGCGATGGAACTCCAAGGGCAAGTGCAGGTGAAGAAACTGCCTCGGCAAGTCTACCTGGGTCAGATTTCTGGGGTTGGTCCCCAAGCCCACATTTTTCCTACAAACCAGTCAACAAGCTGACCCTTCAGGACCCGGCCAACACAGAGATCACAGCATCGGGAAGGGGAAGGGCCGTTACTGTTTCCCCATCTTTACATCGTCCCACTCCAAACCAGGAAGAGAGCAGACCGCAGTGGTGCTCCTCACCTGCCCTCCCAGGCTTGCCCTGGAGGCGCCCGTGGGGAAGATGAGCCCAGGCACGCCAACAGGCCAGCAGCGGGTGGGGTATCTCTGGCACTGATGTCATCATTCACCCCTCCCTTTGGACCCGGCCTGGGCCGTCTCCCGACAGCACTGGCCACTCCGTGGCCTGGTACTCCACAGGACGTCCAGGGCGCAGTGGCGTGCCCACCTCGGCCCTCGGGGGCCTCTGCCGCTACTCGTGGTGCAGGGTGCTCGCCTGGAGTGCCCCTGACAACCGCCTGGCCCCTGTTCTGAGGTCTCTTTGGCGTGTACTATGAGCAACAGGCACTAATGGCTGCGTCACCCACGTGGGCAGCACCCCCTTGCGGGATCCATATTGTCAGACAGCTGGCCATGCGCTGTGTGAGGCCTGTAGGAAAGATGCTCAGTATTCCTCTCTGGAAGAAGTGCCAACTTAAAAAGGATGCCTGGTTGTTTGGGGGCCAAGTCTTTGAGACCAGTCAGAGCCGTGTGATTTTGAGTTCAGAGAACTGAGGTGCCGGAGACAGTACCCTCAGAAAAGCTGCAGTCCATTTGGCCACTTCCTCTCCAGCCCCCACCCTTGCTGACAGTCAGCCCTCACCCCTCACTGTCCAGGGACCTGTTTTGCTTGCACCCAAATTACAAGATTAAAAGCTCAGCGATGTTACTTTTGGAAGGAGTAGGGGGGATTTCAAAACAGAAAGTGTTGGTGAACTTCCCTGTCCCACAGACAAGACACTTCAGGTTGAAATCAGCTGAGTCAGCTGCTCATTGCCGGAAAGGAATTCTGTATGGCAGGGAGATGTGTTGGGAGTCTCTGAATCCATGTGCGTTTCCCAGACAGTCTTATCAAATTCGGAACTTTTACTTTGTTTTAAAAGCACAATCTTAAAGAGAAGCATCAATTGTTTTCTCTCACATCTCTCTGGAAAAGTAAAATGAGGGAAGTCACTGCTTGGCAAGGTTCAGACTTTGGCAGACGTAGCCCTGAGATTGTGGTGCTTTGTGTGCTCACTGAAGACAGGAAAACAATAAAAGCTCTAAAAACTTCGGAAGAAGAAAAGGTTGATGATGCTACTTTAATCTGGAGAGCTGTACGATACCAGCTGGAGGGGGATTAAAAAAAGGGGCACTTTTTTCCTATTTAGTGGGTACTCTTTTTGATCACCACTTGGCCACGTGCTGGGAGCAGGAGAGAAGTTTCAGACGGGCGCCCTGCCTCTCAGACACTTTCAGTCTGACACGCTGGTTGATTCATTTTTTTTAAAATTGCAAAATTACACCATATTGCTTATGTCCTAGAGGCTGCACTTGGATTTTTTGCAAGCAGTACCTTTTCATTCAGTTTTGCTGAAGGAAAGTTTCCTTCCTCTTTCTTTACTTCCTAGTCACATGTTTTCCTCTCTTGAGTCTCACTGCTCCTGTTCTGCATGTCCTTGACCTCCAAGAAGTATTCTGAGAAGAAACCAAATGCGCTGGGTTGATTGGAAGCTTCCCTTGGTTCCTACCTGGAATATGACTCCAAACTCCAGCCAGAGTGGATTCAAATCCCAGCCTCATCACTTACCGGCTGTGTGACCTTGGATGGGTATTAACCGCTCTGTGTCGCACATTCATTCCCCATTTGTAAGACAGGCACAGGAGCAGTAACTACCTTGCCTTCTGCAAGTGACTACTTCAAAGTCCTGGAACTCAGTTTGGCACTGAAAAAGAGCCATGTGTTTATTAAATACAGTGACCCAGTTAATAGAGATTACATGTTTTATGAATTCCTGCATTTGCTAAAATTTTTTATGAACCCCAAATCAATATCTCCAAGTCAGTGACCAATATCACTGGTCATTCATGGACAGGTACAGAGCGATGAAAATCTCACACGGTATCTCCCCCACCCCCACACACACAGACTTTGGCCCACACCATAGCTCTTGTACTCATAAATAACAAATCTTTAAATAAAATAAAATGGCACCCAATCTAGAGCTGAAACAGTCAGTGTTCCTAGTTGGAGCATGTGGAAGTCTGTGGTTGCCTTGTGGGAGAGATAGGCTTTGTTCAGGAATGAGTTATAGTGCTGTTGGCTGTGAGTTATGTTATTGATACATGCCAAATAAGGTGTCCTTAAATGGACAAAAACATAGATAAAGTAAGGCCATGCATTTCCTCAGTTAAAGAAAATGTGACCAGCTGCTGTCAGGAACCTAACCCTCTATTTCCCCTTAGAGCAGTGGTTCGGTGTTCGCTAACTCAGAGTTGCGGTTCTTCCCAGGACATAGCTACCAGGAGCAGCGAGCATGTGCTGTCGATGGTGGAGTCTGCTAGATTTGAGAGTCAGCTGCCTCCAGAGCAAGCTCCTATGTATTCCTGGGAAGGCAGGAGGCATAGAAGTGGTTCTGGCCATGTGGGGTAACTCATCTGGACACAGATTTCCTATCAGATTAAAAAAAAAGAAAGAAAAAGATGTAACCACATTTGATTTCTTACAAGGGTGAGTAGTTGTAGAAGATCAACCTGGATCGGGAGTGTAATTACCTCCCCTCCCCTCATAAGTCTTAATTCAAGAGTGTTTCCCATCATCTTTGGACCTATGAAAGAGTTGGAGAGAATGATTAGTACTCAAAACCTGTGAACCACAAACCTTCCCACAAGCAGACAATAGCTCTCCCTGTGCAGTGTGTAATACTTGTTACACTTACCGGTTTTGTTGCCTGGGAGAACCAGCCTTTTCCTAAAGGGATCATCTTGTCCCTTCTGGTTGAAAAGATCACAGAAAGCTTTAATTTTTTCCAACCTCTTCTCTCCCAACCAGCTATGACTTTGTGAAATGTCTGCAAATTGTCACCCACAGAGCATATGAGAATGTCACAATGGTTCAGAAAAAGGGAAGCCTTCACTTAAAATGACTGGATAAATGCAAATGGAAGGGAAGACAAGAACTTGGGCCACTGTGGCCTGTGGCTTCTAGCCACTTACGTTTGCCAGTTCATGATTTTAAACATCTCCCTAAATACCTTGTTGTACTCTTTAGAATTTATTCCATACATGCTGATTGAGTGCCTCCAGCATGCAGTGGGCACTGGGGTAATTGCTGAATAAAATTAGGTTCCGGTCCTGCTTTCCTGTAGCTACTGCCTCACTGGTAGGCGGGCTCATGGGGAAGTGAACAGTCTCGTTTACGGAGGCTCCTTGGGAAAAATTCCTAGAAACTGGAAATTTCAATCAATGGCTATGCTTACGAAGTTTTAATTCACTTTGTCAGACAGCCTTCCTGAATAGTTGCGCCTAGGCCTATTCCAGCCAACACTCACACCATCATCGGGTATGGTTCTTCTTTCTAACCGTGTGCCAACCTTACAGATGGCATGAAATACCCCATTGTCTTCCGTTTCATTTCTTTGATTTTCACTGAGGTGGGGCATCTTTTATCTCCATTTTTGTTTTTTCCTTTTTGAATTGGCCCCTTTTCTCTTTACGTTGATAATTCTCTTTTTTTTTTTCATTGAAAATGAGTGTAGAGAGTTATAAATTATTAACCCTTTTCTATCTGTATGGCAAATATTTCCTTTTCTTTGGTTTGCCATGTATCTTGATTTATGCCCTCTGGCACCACACACTAATCTTTAATTGTTATGCAAATAAGTCAGTGTTTTTTTTTTCCTATTGATTTGTTTCCTTAGGAGAAATGGTGCCAAGTGCCAAGGTACTGTTGTGTGTTATACACATACAGTCATTCATTTAATCTGCAACACAACCTTGGTCGTGTAAAGTAAGGCTCTAAACCTATTCCAGGTTCTCATGTGAAGCCCCATGTATGTCCCCTCTGGCCTTGGAATGCGCTGCCCTGTGAGGGCATTTATTTGCAGAGGCTTCATGCTCGTGCACAACGTCTCCCCCTTCCCTCCCTGAGAGCGAGCGCCCAGCCTGTTATTTCTGCACACATGACCAGGCCGGGACTAGCTAGGTGCTTGGTAAATTCTTGTTGACTGAATGAATTGACTAAATCTGGATTCTGGATCATCAGCTCATCTTTGTGTTTTGTTTATACTCAAGAGGACTTGACAGCTTCTCTGTTTCCATTTTGCCTCCAGCCAGCGACTTGATAGGTTGGGTTTGGCTGGGGCACCTGAGCTAATGAGCTTCACTCTACCACACCCCTCCTTGCCTCCTCAAATAAGCCTCCTGGCTCCATTCCCCTCGCTGGAGAAATTCGAATTAAGCCTTTTCCCAGGCTCTGCCCTTTAGAACCTGTCATGGAAACAGAATGTACCAGAGGAAATCCCCAAGACAGGAAGACCAGAAACTCTTAGTGCTTGACTCAGCCCTGAAACTCCCCCAGAGGTGCAGGGTCTCCTCCTGTGCAGGTGGGTCTCTCTCCCCTCTACGAGGAGTGAAGGAAGTGAGGGCTTAGTATATATATTTTTAACATTGCTCACAGCATTCTCAGGGGTTATCTCAAAGAGACTCTTAGTCAAGCCATGATTAAGGAATTATCTTTGGCCATAATCTCTTCTTAGTAGACAGTCCTGGGGCGGTTTCTCTTGGTTCTTCCTTTGAAAACTCTCCTGCCTGCACCGCACCGCACTGCACTGAGGCACTGAGTCGTCTCCAAGTCAGTGATTCTCAAAATGTGGTTCACAGAGCAAGAGCAGCAGCACCTGGGGACTGGTCACTGATGTGAATCCTCAGGTCCTCGTCTAGACTTAGGAGCAGCTCTGGGATGGGGGCCAGCAAGCTGCATTTGATATGCCCCACAGGCAAGTCCGATGCACACTCCAGTGCGAGAGCCACTGTCCTCACGGAACCCCTGCCTTCATCATTGGGATGTTAGGACTATAATGGGTGCTCATTGTAGAACATCTGGGAAATATAGACTAGATGAAAGATGCTGGGCGATTCCAGAACACCACAACCCAGAAGAAATCACTATTTTCATTTTTCAGCAGTTTCTTTTTCTTTAAAAGATTTATTTATTTATGCATCCAAGAGCTGGGATGTAGGCTAGAAGGGTGGGGTGAGGGGAGGGGGTGAGAGGATTCACCAGAGACAGAGTGGGGAGCAGAACAGGCAGACTGACTGAAACACACTGCTGAGGGGACCAGCGGGCGAGGCAGGAGAGGTCTGCTGTGTCCTGTGGGTCAGCTCCCTGGCTGGGGATCAAACTTGTGCTGCAGTGGCTGCGGATAACTTCATAGTGCTGAAACTTCATCCCTTGCACCAGTAGGGAGGCCCTCAGCAGTTTTTCTTAAAAAAAAAAAAAAAAAAAAAAAGTAACAAACCATAATCTGTATTCTCTTTTAGATGGATTATTGCTATACTTTCTGGGTGGTTCTGCCTGCTTTTCAGCTGCCATTTTCTCTTTTCCTCTCCCAAACTCATCTTGGATCTATGATCCTTCTCCTTTTTTGAGATATATTTGACATCCACACATGTTGGCCTTTAAAGTGCACAGTATACTGATTGGATAGCTGTACAGTGCAATACCATGACTTCTGTGGCTTTTGCTAACACCTCAAGCTCATAATGATCATTTCTGCTGTTGGGAACATTTAAGGTCTAGTCACTTAGCAAGTCGAACCTTTGTAGGAGTTCTATTGTCTATGTGTGTACAAGGCCTCTGGAGCACATTTATTTACTAGTTGCAAGTCCTTCTTACTTTCATTCGTTCATCCTTTCTTGCTTATTTCTGATAGTGCGCCTTCTGGACTCAAAAATATTCAGAGTTCCTTTCCCCCTGAATTAGTACACATAAACTGTGCACTCAGCATTTAAGGAGTCTTGTGATATTTGTTTCCACCCACCTATTTATATGCATGCTCCACAGGAACAAAAACCAGGTATCTCTAGCACCAACACAGCACTACGCACTTGGAGGGAACTTGGTAACATTTGCTCAGTGAACCAGCACAGCTTGGAACACAATCAAGTCATATTTGGTAAATCTGTTCATTTTTTTCTCCTACGTGGAACAGCAGTTCATGCTGTGTTTCTTTCTCCAAGTGTACGTGTCTGGGACCCTTCCCAGGAGATTCTAATCGATTAAATGTGGCCTCCCACCTCAGATCTAGACTCTGCCTTCCCACTTCCACCAAACACACCTGCATCAGATATCCTTCCAAAGTCACCTCTTCTCCCTTCTGTCCCCCAGTCCTGGTGTACCAGATGTGCCACCACCCCTTGCCTTAGCTGTTGGGAGGGATGGAGTGAAGGGAGAAGTCATCTGATTTAGGCTAAGCCAGCTGGACTGTTTCCCTGAGAATGAATTACTAGTGGAAGACTGAATTAAGGTGGTGGTGCTGACAGTCAGACGGTCTTTGAACTTGGTACAGGCAGCAGTGAGTGGCCATAAGGGAGCAGAGGAAGCCAGCCTAGAAAGGGGGAGAGAGGGAAAGAGGGCTGGGAAAAAACTGCCTGGTGACTCTCCAATGGCGTAGCCCCACAGTGCTGCCCGCCCAGGGAACCGGGTTCCCTCTGATGTGTCCTTTTCACTGGGGTCAACTCGAAGGATCCCCAAGAAGACCATCTTGCCAGGCCCGGCCCAGATGCCTCCCCCTATTTGCAAGTCCCTTGTGTGTTCTACTTGCGTGGTCTCCCTCTGCTCATCTGTTCAGAGGTTACTGTCTTGATCTGTTCAGAGGTTACTGATCTGTTCAGAGGTTACTTGATCTGTTCAGAGGTTACTGTCTTGATCATGGGACTTTATGCTGAACTGTCCATAAAAATCACATTTATGGTAAATTAACCAGTGATGGGGAAAGGCTTTAATATTCCAGGGCAGAGAAACACTAGAGAAGAAAGTACAAAAACCCAAAGGGAGTGGCATTCCTTTCCACTGAACAGGAAGCCAAGGCCCTGTACTGATGGGGACTGACGGCTTCCCCAGATTCTTCTGTGCTCTCTGGCCCACACCCTGATGGGGCTGTAGGATGACCTCATGAAATCACCGGACAGGAAATTAAGTGTCCAAAGAGAGCAGGGCACACATGGGAGTCTGCTGCCAAGTATGTTTTACAAAACAGTAGTTTCCACAGTTGCACTGGTTTGAGACTCTCTGAGGCTAAGACAGATACACTTTCTGAAAGTTCAAGAGGGCTGAGAACAAGGTTGTTCCTGCATCCTTTCCTGTTCCCTGCATCCTTTTGGCAGGGAACATGTCCTGGAGCTGGGGGGCTATGGAATTACAAGGTGCAAAGGCCACGCTAGGCTTCCTGTGGCTTTCAGCAACGGTCTGGATCCCCCATTTCAGAGAGACATGCTTACCGTGCTCTCCTCAGCAGGCAGGGCTGGTCTGCCACTTCCTCTTCAGGCTGACACCTTCTCACACCTCTTGCAGCACTTGTAATGGGGGAGAGAAATTAAGAAACAGGTTCGAGACTGGAAGAAACCAGAAACAAGTAGAGGGAAAGAAAGGCAAGCTCATCAAAGAGGTGCCCTACCCTCTGCTTGGGGCTTCTCCTGGCCCCAGGCTTGCTTCTCTAAGTTTCGTTCACCTGGCTCAGATGTTGGAGGCTAGCAGCTTGCACTGAGCTTAAGTGATACATTTCATGTGCAGTAATCTTCAGCTTATTTCCTTTAATTTTGAACTCTGAGAAGGGAAAGAACAGGTCAGAGTAACACGCCACCACCTCTACTTCATGTAAAGACATTTCTAGCTTGGGTGTGAGAGTGCTTGCGCTGGGCAGGGTGAGCACCTGGTGATGGAGAAAGGACTCTTTCTTCCTAAAACAAGGCCTCTGGCTTTGGTTCCTTGGATGAGAGGTTCAGCACCCTGATAGACTGATGGAGGGGTGATGCTAGACTGCCCTCTCCTCCTGCTGTCACCAGCACTGACCCTTAATTAACATCCCTGGCTTGAGGCTCAGAGAAGATCCAGTGTCTTTCCTACCTCACACCTTTTGCTTATTGACTTTGGATAGGTCACACCAAGTGCTCAGTAATTACAGGGGTGGGGCTGATGACCTCGGGCTGCCCTTGGGCCTCCACCCCTGAATCTTGTGCTGGCTGGGATTTTTGATGGGACTGGTAGGGTAAGTCTGTAGGGGCAGCCTTGCTGCAGACTGGCCACCCAGCATCTTGACACTCCGTTAGGGGGAATGACTCTCCATTGGTTGGGGTTTCCTTCTTATTTGAAATTTAAAAAAGTAATTTCAGAAGCCCTGCCCATGCTCCTCCCCCTCCCTGCCCCCCTTGGCCAGGTTAGAAGGTGTTACCAGGGAGCTCTCTCCCCACGTTCACCCTGCTTTTCTGCAGATTTCAATAACTCCAAAGGGCCTGTCCACTGACGCTGGTGGGTTCCAGAAGGGGCGGGGCGGGCCTGGGAGTGGTGTGCAGTCTCGTTCATTTGTGTCACCAGCAGGGTGTCCTGTTGGACTCTCCTTTCATCTGCTCCTAAGGCAGCTGCCTGGTGTGGCTCCAGCAGGGGGTGGCCAGTCTTTGGAGGTCCCTATAGACTTGGCGTCGTGGCCGGGCGACACTGCGAATCGCCCAGAGCTCAAAATGTGAAAGATGTGCGACTTGTTTCGCTGGAGGCTTCTAAGTCCTGATGTGTTGAACACAGCCCACTCGAGAGGCTCCTCGCGCGTGGCCTTTAGGACCGGCCTCTTGCTCCGTAATGGCCAACCCCCCCCCCCCCCCCCCCGGCCGNTGGCCAACCCCCCCCCCCCCCGCCTTGGCAGACAGGTGTCCGCAGATGACACAGGGGCGACCACCTGAGCAGGAGGCTGTGTGCCTTTGTGCCTCTCCTCGCGGCGGTGGGGGGGGCGGGGGCGGGGATCCGCGGCCTTGGAGTCCCACCTCGGTATTTAGAGGAGCGGAATTTCTTCTCCCCCTCGCAAGCCTCGCCCGCATAATTCTTTTTATGTCTACTTTCGAGCCTTGTAAGGCAGGCGGAGGGTGGTAGGCGCGTTCTGGCGACACGCTGCCAGCTGCGCAGCGCCGACTGGCCGCTGTGGCGAGAGCCCCGGGAAGGCACAGGCCGCACGACGCCCGCCGCCCGCCCCACCGGCCCCGGGTTACGGGCCCGCGCGGGTCACTACCGCCGCGGGGCCGCAGAAGGCGAGTCCGGGTGGCCCAACGCCGTCTCGCCCGCGGTTGCGCCTGGGGAGCGCCCGGGCGCCGGGCGCCGGGCGCGGGGCCGCCAGCGGCGCGGGGGCCGCGGGCAGGGGCCGCCTGGCGGGCCCGCGCCGGGCGCCCCAGGCCGCCGGCGGCCCGGCCCACGTTTTCCCTCTCTCCGACTCCCTCCGCCCCCTCCGCTCCGTCCCTCCCCTCCGCTCCCCTCCCTCCCCGCGCTTCCCCTCCTCCTGCCTGGTCATGTGTCGCCTTTTTTTGTTTGCAGTGGAAACAATTTCTCGCCGCTCGGCGCGCCCCGGCCCGACGCGCCGCGGCGGAGGCGAGCGGGAGGCGGGACGGGGCGGGGAGAGCGGCGGGGCCGGCGGGAGGACGCGCGGCGCGCCCGGCGGACGCCGCAGGTCCCATGCCGCGCCGCGACCCCCGCGCCCCTGCCGCCCGCACCCGCGGCCGCCCCCCGCCGCCCGCCGCCCTGGGCTCGCCGCGCCGCGCCCGCGCGTCCTTAGCCGGGCCACCAAGCGATGCCCGCTGGGCGCCCGCGAAAGTTTGTGGCTCCCGCTGAAGGGCAGCGGCGCCCCCGCGCCCCGCTCCGGCCAGGTGAGTTTGCGCCCCGCTCCCGCCCGCGCCTGAGTGGAATCGGGGTGGCTCGGGGCGGGGGCACTCGTCCTAAGCCGTCCTGGAGGCGATCTCGCCTCTCTGGGCAGACGAGGGACTCCGCAGTTCCTGGGGGGAGGGTACAGGGTGGGGGGAGCCGGCGGGGCGGAGAGGCGGGAGCCCCCGAGCTGGTAAGTTGCCCGGTCCGAAGAGTTTCCTGTCCCGACGTGCGGGCTGTTTTCCCGGTGCCTCGATTTCCGAAAAGACGCCCGAAAGGAGCAGAGTTGGTATTGTCCGCGAAGGACTGGATCCCCGCGGTTGCGGGCCGAGGGAGCGGGTGCCGATCGAGGGGAGACCCGGAGATGGGATACGGTCTCCTAACAAAGATTCCCCACCCCAAACTGTGCAGGCTTGGCACCCGAAGTGAGTGTCTCCAGAGGCCCGACCCCTTCTCAACCCAGCCCTCTTGAAACCCTCCTTGGGCCCTGGAGAAGTTGGGGGACGGAAGCCTTTTATTGATGTGTTTTTAAGGCTCGCCGCTGTGCGGCCAATAAAAGGTTTATGACATCTGACCGGCAGTGAAGGTATGCGAGCTCCCAATTGCCCTGTACACGGGAGAAGAGCAGTTTCCCCGTTGCCTGGCAACGCTGCTGATTGACGCTGGGTGCAGCCAATCGCCGCTCCCGCAGATCCCCTTGAAATGTTTTTGACAAGTACAGTAGACCCGAGTGGAGCGCGTGCGTGTGCGCGCGCGCGCGAGGAGGAGGGTAGCCGGGCCCCCTAGACTCGCCACTGCCTTGCTCCGCCTGAAGAGGATTTCTCAACTTTTTAAAGTTCATACTGAACATCTGTTCAGAGCTGGGCCAGTAACGTCTTTGTCAGTTATTTGGAGACCTGATAGTGGGTGAGAAACTAGCTTTCCTGCTGAATTGTCTCCTTTAAAAAGCAACAAGACAACAAAACACAGCAAGTCGAAACAAAACAAAAAGAGGGTGTGTCTGATGGTGGCGGTGGTGGGGCTGGGGGAAGCATAACCCATGCAGACCGAAAAGTTGTAAGGCCACAGCTGATGGAGCGGTGGGGCAGCCTTTTGGCAGCAGATTAAAAATGTTTGCGCCACTGCAGACTCATACGCTCCAGATTCTTTTTACCCCATCTAAAATAGGAGGAAAACAGATTCGGTGAATTATGTAGTTAGAGTATAATAATGGAAAACTCCTCGGCAGTGGTTTCTGGGAACTGTTTTTGAACCTGGGACTGCAGTGATCTGCCGCTCTTGACACTGTTACTATAAAATGCGGTTTATAGGGACGCTGTTAACAGTGGGAGGGCAGGGGGAAGGACACAAAGCAGACAAATGATCCAAGGTGCTGAACCTCTCTTCTTGAGAGTGCCTTTTTTTTTTTTTAATAAAACCATATTGCTGGCAATGTTTGTTTAAAACAAAAGAAAACATGGAGAATAGCGTGTTAGTTCCTTTGGGAAGCGACTGACAAATAAGCAAATTAAAAAGAAAGAGAGCAGCATGTTGTCATAGCAACAGTGCAATTAAATTACTTTACTGTCAGCCATGATATAATTTTCCTGTTTGGAAGCTCAGGAGACATAAAACTTTCATCTGGAGCTGAAGTTGACTCCGGTGGCTGGGTAGTTGTTCTCTTTTGTACTGTGGTGTTTGGATAATCCTGGTTATCAGAAAATTAGATTTTGTGTTGGGGTCAGAGGAAATTTTGTGGGAGATGGGTCTTTGAACTGTCCATCTGGAAGGTAAAAGTAGCGTCAGGCTGGTCTCTGTCCTATTCCCAACCTAAAGGCACTAGCTTATTCTTTAAAAGGCGTCATATACTATTGACAGAAAGAAATTCTCCCCTGGATGAACTGCCTTGCCTTTATGGGACCCAGATGCCTGGGAGAAGTTCTCTCTCCTTGGAGCGGGGCTTCTTACTGAGTTCTGGACGTCTGCCTTCAACCTCTGTCTGCAAACTGCTTATCTCCCTTTTGGAAAAGGAGAGCGAGCACTGCCTGACTCCAGAACCCTTGACTGACTCGAGTGCCCGGCCTTATACCTTCTAGACTCCCGTTCTAGAGCCCCCCTCACTCAAGAAGCAGTTATTTTAGACATGGCGTTAATGGACATTTTGAGCCTTAGAATGATCACATCTATGCTTTTGATATGTTCATTCTTTTTTCCCCCAGATTGCTTGATCTTATTCAAGGCGAGGAAATAAAATAGACACTCACTTATTAACCGAAACACATTGTTTGAGCCCCACAGACGGTGATGGGAGGCCTCTGATTATCTTCACGTCCTTTCTGCCTAACACTGAGATGCGAGGGTGTACTTGTGTTTGTCCACTCACTGCCTTTTTTTTCTTTTCTTCCCAGATATTTTACTCCCTGTTCTAGGTCATTGATTAAAATGGGTTGGAGGTGGGAACAGAAATTTGTAGCAATTTTTGTTGAATTTTGTTGCCTTCCTTGCCTAGTCCCTCTCCTGACTCTGTCCATTAATTCCAACTTCAGTTGATGACTTGTCTCTACATTACCGGGGATGGATGTGTTTCCCAAACTTACTGACTTATTTGTCTGAGATGTAGTGAGACCCAGTAAAATTAGATGTACACCTTTTTCCACTTCCAATCCACAGAATTCCTTGTTTGTTCTTTTTTGACTGACCAATGGTAATTAAGTTGCAGTTTTCAGGTATGGCTTGTGGAGGGGAAAAAATATCAAAGAAAACACTAAACAAACACTAAAGCCAAATCGATGCTCAACTGACATTTTCCTTATGGAAACAGCTGAGCTTACTTGGAAACAACTGGCATTAGACTTACAAGGTTTTTTTTTTCTTTATGAGAAGGATAAAACAGTGAGACCTAAAACACTGACAGGAGCTCTGCAGTGTGCTTACTTTGTTGTGTTTGTCAGGAAGCTTTTACATGCGTGCATAAACACGTATTGTAGAGAAACTGAGGCACAGGAAATAATGGATTTTCAGTCACCATCTTTCCTTGAGTCAGGAAGATAACCTGCAGCAGTGGCCAGTCCTCTTGATGATGTGTTTGCACATCATAGGTGCTGGTTGAGGGGTGACTGGGCACTGTGGTGGCTGCTGTGACTAACGTGACTAACGTGGCTAACGTGACTGATTGAGGTGCCTCTGTATTGGAGTTGTGGGTTGGTGTTGCTCAGTGTGGCGGCCATGCGATGGGGTTCTTGTCTGCTGGGGGGAGGCCAGAGAATTAGGAGGACTTGGTTGCCTTTCCTTGTAGAGTTTGCCCTGCTCATCTTTTCTCTGTGCTGTTTCCCAGGAGCCTTCACGTAAATGGGTCCAGTCATGCCTCCCAGTAAGAAGCCAGAAAGCTCAGGAATTAGTGTCTCCAGTGGGCTGAGTCAGTGTTACCGGGGCAGCAGTTTCTCCAAGGCCCTTCAGGAAGACGATGACCTCGACTTTTCTCTGCCTGACATCCGATTAGAAGAGGGGGCCATGGAAGATGAAGAGCTGACCAACCTGAACTGGCTGCATGAGAGTAAGAACTTGCTGAAGAGCTTCGGGGAGTCGGTCCTGAGGAGCGTGAGCCCTGTGCAGGACCTGGACGATGACACCCCCCCATCCCCTGCCCACTCTGACATGCCCTACGATGCCAGGCAGAACCCCAACTGCAAACCCCCTTACTCTTTTAGCTGCCTCATATTTATGGCCATCGAGGACTCTCCCACCAAGCGCCTGCCGGTAAAGGATATCTACAACTGGATCTTGGAACATTTTCCGTATTTTGCAAACGCACCTACTGGGTGGAAAAACTCAGTGAGACATAATTTGTCATTGAATAAGTGTTTTAAGAAGGTGGACAAAGAGAGGAGTCAGGTAAGCCTTTGTGTCTGGAGCTTGAGCTTTTCTGTTTTAAATTTGTCAATTTCCTTCATTAAAAAATGTTAAGGGATGTAAATTCCTCACACTTGAAGGTGCTGTTATCAATGGCTAATTTTATCTCGCTCATTTGCATAGTTGTAAAGAACTTCCTTTCCCCTAAGCTTGTATTCCAGTAAGTACTGTTGTTGGTGCTGGGCTGCAAGGATGGTTTCTCCGCCTTAGTGTTAGTCTAAACAAAGGTCTGTATGTCAAGGACAGCTGTTAAATATAATCCTGGTTATCAGAAAATTAGATTTTGTGTTGGGATCAGAGGAAATTTTGTGGGAGATGGGTCTTTGAACTGTCCATCGGGCTGGTCTCTGCCCTATTCCCAACCCAGAGGCTCTAGCTTATTCTTTAAAGGGCGTCATATACTATTGACACAAAGAAAGTCTCCCCTGTGTATACACACACACACACACACACACATACACATATGTATATATATTTAGGAAAGTTGCCATCAAGTGCCAGAGAAAAATGACTTTTATTTTCTTTCTGAATATTGCTTGGTGAAAGGCAGCTTAAGGATTCTGGGATAAGTTAACACTAGTGGGCATTGGGAGGTGACAGATTGCGCTTATCTACCAGACCAGAAGAATTGTCCAAGTGACTTTCTTGAATCAAGAATCAGGGGTCAGGGCTTTAAGTATATGGCAACTTGGAAACTCCCTGAGGATGAAAAATTGGCTCAGGGCAAGTTTCATGTTAGAGGCTGACTTTGAAAAGGTGGAATTTTGATGCTAATATTTTATTTATTTATTTACTTTTAAAAAGATTTTATTTATGCACATAAGAACTGGGGTACAGGCCAGAGGTGCAGGGGGTGAGAGGATTCACTAGAGACGGAGCAGGGAGCAGAACAGTCCAATTGGCCGAAATTCACTGCTGAGGGTAGCAGCTGGGGGGGCAGGAGAGGTCTGCTGTGCCATGTGGGTCCGCTCCCCGGCTGGGGATCAAACTTGTGCTGCAGTGACTGTGGAAACCCCACAGTGCGGTGCTAATCCCCTTGCACCACCAGGGAGGCCCTTGTAACATTTTGTTTGAGCTTCACAGTGTGCTAAAAGGAGATCGTTTGAATAATTTGCTGTATCTTTTAAGGAACAGAATCAGTGGTATATACATAAAATTGGCTGTTGGAACTGAGCAACAGAATTGTGATCGAACTCAGAGTTCTGGAAGAGCAAGGCAGCTGCAGTTGAAATAAATCGCCCCTGAATGTTCCCGCCACAAAGTTTTCCAGCTTTGTTTTTTGTGTCAATAACGCTGCTGTGTGCAGCTGCAGGTCACCCTTTTTGAAGTTCAGGTTTGGGCTCGGGACTGTTATTATGTGGGATCAGTGACTGTAGGGCTGGGGTGTTTGATTTCTTTCCAAAATGTTTTGGTTTTCAATAGCATCTTTTTTTTTTTTTTTAAGGTTTATTTATTTATGCATACAAGAGCTGGGGTACAGGCCAGAGTCGAGGGAGGTGAGAGGATTCACCAGACAGAGTGAGGAGCAGAATAGGCAGAAGGACCGAAACACACTCCCAAGGGTAGCAGCAGGGCGTGGCAGGAGAGGTCTGCTGTGCCATGTGGGGCCCCTCCCTGGCCGGCAGCAGGGATTGAACTCGTGCTGCAGTGGCTGCAGTTTGCTTCATAGTTGTTGCTCAACCCACTGCGCCACCAGGGAGGCCCTCAATAGCATCTTGAGCCCAAGAAAATTCTGCTTATCTTTGGCATGGAAGTGGCAGAGCCATATTTCCCTTTGCTGCTGCTGGACACATTTGTCTGCAGATGCTGTTCACCCTGAGTTTATGATCACAATGGGGGTGAGCATGTGGGGTTGGGGAAATAAAAAGATGTGGATGCTGGCGAGCTTTGCCTTTGGTCGCTGGTGCACAGGACACCTGGAGCCAGCGTGCATGTGTGAATATTCACAAGCGGCCGTCCTTCCCCAGGCCCTTATTTTTTATGTGGCTGTGACTTTTGATGGACGTTGCCTTTAACCCCAGAGGGGAGGTTATGTGACAGCGTAGCTGAGGAGCCATCTCTCTTCCCTTGGTCTCCATTCTCCTGCCTCCTCCACGGCAGCTCAGTATCTGCATTTGCAGACTGACCTCTGAACCGGCTCTGTGGACTGTTGGAAGATCATTCTTTGAACTCGGAGAAAATTGGTTGCTTCCCTGTTAAGAACCGAGTCTGTGGTATTAAAAGCCTCTGTGTAAGTAGGTGCTTGCGGCGAGAAAGAGACGATCTTCGAAAGCAATTCCGGGGTTAGAAAGTAGAGAGGAAAGTGCTGTTCAGAGTTGCCCAGAGTCACATGTCACGGGTGACGCCAAGCCCAGGGCTTTCAGCTGGTGTGCGGTGGCCAGCCGTGGCAAGTCAGCGCTTGCCTGTGCTCACCGAGAGGGATTTAGCAAAGGTGCGCTCTGAACCGTCAGCAGCCCCGCTGCACTGCGGGACAAGTGGGTGTCGGGGGCCCTCTGGCACAAGCTCTGGCTCCCCCCGCCCCCCATCATGTTTTCCGGGGTGAAGGTTGTCATTCCGCAGATATCGCCTGTTGAAAGGGAGTGGTTTTAAGACTTGACATTGTTAATCTTGTGAAACGTTGTTCTGGCTCCCTCACCAGACTGACCTGCTCTGGCATGTTTCTGGCCAAGTGCCAGTCAGCTTTGTGCTCGCGAGTTTGTTCCTAGCATTGGTGACACCGAGCGCAGAGCGAAGAGCGCGAGTTTCCCTTTTTCTCCTTTTTCCTTGGGTTACTCGAGAGCTAGCTGGTGGCTGCTGCTCTGAGAGGTGCAGACTCCCGGTTACTTCCAGGTGCTCCTAGCTTAGGGACCCTTGGGTGCTCGCGGGTGCTTCTAGGTGCTCCCAGGGACTCTTAGGTGATCCCAAGTGCTCGCAGGTGGTCTCAGGATGCTCCAGGTACTTCTAGGTGCTCCCAGGGACTCCAGGACAGTGAACTTGGCCTGCACATTTGGGGTTTTCTAGTAGGGCTAGCTGAGTAAAGGGGAAAGCATTCCCCCTGACACTTTGCCCAGTGAAAGGCCCTTTGGCTTTACAGGTAAAGTTTTCTTCCCAGGGGATTTTACTTGGTGCTCGCTCCCGCACGGAGGTTTGGTCTCAACACAATGACTAGATGCACTGTGAGAAATGTTAGCAGGAGAGAATGGCAGCCTTGCAAGCTGTGTTCAGAGGATCAGCCATTCCACTTAGTTTTCTTTTAAAAGCCTTGAGCCCAGTTTTGAAGTTGACAAAACTGTGAGAATGCAGGGTGCTCACCCTCGTCCCGAGGGGCTGGAACTCCTTCCCTGCTAACACCTGTTTGGCTGGGGTGCCCAGTGCGGCATTAGATTGCATCAGAATCACCTGTGGCACTTAAAAACAATTACCATTTTTTGCCCCTGGAGATTTGGATTCTGTAAGCTGGAGGTGGCTTGGGGAAAATTGGTAGTTCTGATAAGCTTCATAGTTATTTCTGACTCGCAGCCAGATTTGTGAATCCCTGAACTAGATGCCCTTTTGGGCTCTTTCCAGCACTGAGATTTCATCAAGAACATATTCTTATGAATGAGTGGTTGGGAGAGCATAGGCAGTTCTGCTTTCGTTTTATCTTTTTCTTTTTTCCATTTTATCCCTTATAGAACTTTAAAAGATAGTTGTGTTTTTTAGCCTTGGAAATTTTCAAAACTACACAGCAGAGAAAATGAGTCTGTGTGCCCATCACTGCCATTGCCAGCATCCAGATGTAATGTGCACAGGGGCCTCTGGCTTCATTCATTTCTGGGGTCGCTATTATTACTTTGAAGCAAATCCTAGACTTCATGCTATTTTAGTACACATATTTCCATGTGTGTGAGTAAGTATAATACACAGTTTCTTACGTAACCATAGTGTCACCCCTAACAATGAGCAATTCTTTGATATTGTTCATTAGGTTCCTATTCGATGTCCCTGATGGTCTACAAAATATTTGTGTTGAGATCCAAACATGGTTGTTGAGATCCAAACATAGCATTGGACTATTTCTTCACGGTGTTTTCACCCTTAGCAAACCTACTTCTTCCCACTTGGTCTTGTCCTTCCTCCTTACAGAGACCAGGGCTTCCGGCTATAGAATGGAAGGAGTTGCTAGGAGCTAGATCACTTACTGCCTCCTTTCCCCACCCCGATCCCAGGAACACCTTACATCTTGGGTCTTCCCACGCCAGAAGACTGGGTGACCCAGTCCTGGGATGGGTGCTGAGGTTAAACCTTGGGTTTGTGTGGGGTTGACTCTTCCTTCCTCTGTGAAGTTACCCATCAGACTTTCATCTAGTAGTTTCATCTGTTGATGACCTTTGCCTGAATCAATCAAGACACAGTTGTAAAGTCTGGGAGTAAGTGTTCTACGTTCTAAATACAGATTTCATTTCTGACTGTAAGATTGGCATGTAATAAACTCGCTGGGTCCTTGTAAATGAAAAGTAAATGCAGTTGTTTTGAGAGACTGTATTGAAATGGTTTTGGTAGGTATGTTTCTATCTTTGTGCTCTTTCTTGACTTCCCCTTTTACTACTTTAACAAAACATATTGTTGTCATAGGAGGACTTTTAAGGAAACACTGTACAAAAGGATGTTTGTGGTATCCAGGACTGAGTGCTTAAATGCAGTTTTAGCTTATAGATGAAGGCAGCTTGTCTTGGTGGAGAGAGGGCCGCCTTGGACGCCTGGACACCAGCTCTGCTCTGCTGCTGGAGTACCTGGCTGTCGTGGCTTGCGTTTGCTCACGTAGGAGCGGGCGTGTGTGGGCGCTTGGTGCTTCTTAATGGGGGTCTTTTTTGTCAGAGACTGCAGACGGTCTGAAATGAGTGGCAGCATGTCGTGTGACTGCAGCTTGCATTTCCCTAGAGGACCTCAAGATTTTAAGTTTTGGATTCTTAATGGGACCTGTGAGCCAGGAAAGGTGAAGAAACACTGCTACTTCATGGTGCAGTTGGGAACGTAGTGTCCGCTGCCTTCTCTGTGTTTTCCACATGCAACGCCTCATTTCTTTCTCACTGCAGTCCTTTGAGGTAGAGCCTCTCTTTTTCTTCTTAAAATTGATGTAAAATTAAGCTCAGAGTGGTCACTCCCTTGCTGGAGGTAGTTCTGAAAGGCAGGCTTTAATCCCAGTGCTTGAGGACACTTCTCAGCCTGCACGTCCCCCTTATTTGCTGTTTTGCTTTCTGGTCTCAGTTACCCTAGTTAACCATGGCCTGAGAATACTACATTATACACAGTAAGATATTTTGAGAGAAGACCACATTTATAAAGCCTTTATTGCAGAATAGTGTTAAAAATTGTCCTCTTTTATTCTTAGTAATTGCTGTTAATCTCTTACTTTGTTTAATTTATAAGTTATTTTTACCATGGTGTAGGAGAAACAGTATATATAGGATTTGCTACTATACCGGCTTTCAGGGATCTACTGGGTGTTTTGGAATGAATCTCCTAGGCATGGTGGGGTGGCGGCGGGGGGTGGGAAGGGAGAGAAGGGAGAGAAGGAAGAGAAGGGACGGGCATGACCACTCTGTAGGCACCTGTAGGTGATTTTTGTGTGCTCCTCAAAATAGTCTGAAACATGACTTATAGGGGACTAAAGTACCCCAAATAAACCCAGAATTTACTCTGGGGCTACAAGATGGAGAAGGAGATTTCTCCATCATAAAAATTTTTGTGCTGGGTGGAATCCAGCTTTTGTCAGCAACAGAAAGCTACCTCATTTGCATGCAGCGTGGGCGGGGGTGGGGGGGCTCTCAGTTTCTGGCTTCCAGGCTTTGCCCCTGCTTCTGGGCTCCCTGCACAGAGATGGGGCCCCAGTTCAGAGCCTCCTTTCTGCGTAGACTCTTCTGCTGCAAGTGTCCCCTCCAGTTCCTGCCCCCTTGGTCTGTGATTTTTCTATCCTGGTGGGTAGAAGAACCTGGTGGGTTCTTCATAGGTAGTCTTGTAGATGGTAACCCCTCTTTGGTGGTAGCACCCATCCCCCACCATGTACCCAGTTACCCCTAATTCCCTCTTCTTGGTGGGGTACACAGTTTTGAGAGCCTTTTTCTTTCTCATGACCCTTGTTAACAGACCCGTGTGATTGATGTTCATTTTAGGAAGAGATGATTTATGTATTTGTGTATTTATTTTGGATAAATAGTGCTCATGCAGTGACTGTTTGGCTATTCTGAGCGCTGCATTCCCGAATGGCAGAGCCGTGATGGGTGGTGAGCCAGGCAGAATGCAGAAGAGGTGGCTGGGCCTCTTCTGTGGTCCCCAGGGCAAGTGAGGGTCCTGTACCTCCTGGGCCATCATGCTCGGCAGCTGGGACACAGCCTCTCTCTCCTGTGCCCGCGGCCTGGCAGGCTGCTTGTTAGGCTGCAGCACACACTGCCCCCCTTAGAAGCACGAGAATTTGCCAGCAGTTCTGGAGGGCCTGCATAACACACCCCAATGTCCTAGGTCCTGTGGATTAGGTGGCTTTTCATGCCAGCGTCCTTGAGCAACCACCCCAGGCAAACTTGAGCACCACCTGGTCTCTGGCACATGTCCCCACCCACTGGCCCCATTTCTTTCTTTGAGGTGCTGCTTCTTCCTGATCCTTCCAGACCTGAGGCCTCTTCTTGGGGGACCATTTCTGTTGTCTTGCTCTTGCCAGCTGTCCTTTGTGTATCTGCTCACGTTGCGGCAGTAGCTCCCATCCTTACTCCAAAAAGGACTGAGAAGAAACGTGGGGTGGCCACGGCCTGGAAAACAGTCATGTTTCTGGCTCGTGGGACTTTCTTGCAGGATTTATTCCTTCAACACACTTTCCCCACTTTATCTACGTTTTCTTTTCCTCACATCATCACTCTTCTGGCCCTCCCATCTTAAGGATGTACACTTTCCAGTCCCTCCAGTGACTTCCCTGCTGTTGACCTTGATGAGGGTCTGTACACATCTCCCGAGAGCTTGGCACTTCTGGACCGGGGTGTTCCATTGGTGTATCTGTCCTGGATCTCTCCCCATTAACTGCTCGGTGAATGTTGCCTTCTATTAGGCCGAGCTTTGTGGTATCCGAGTAGATCTTTGAGATTCTTCTTCATTGATGTACTTTTTCGATATCCAACCAGCAAGAAATTGTTCTCAGAACCTCCCCTGTTGTGCTAAGGAGGCTCTGGGATTTCCCTTTGAAATCACTTTAGCTGCAGGATAATTCTCTGTAGTAAATAATATAGGAGGTTGGCACACTGACCTCCTATTTGAAAGTCATGGGCTTTGCTTCCTTCACAAATAGTGATGGGTTGTTTGGATTAATCCATTCTCCCTTGCAGAGCCCCTGGTCATTGTCATGCTCTAAAGCTTTGGCAAGATGAGGAGAGATTTTGGACTTTATAGAAAATTCCACTGCCTTCTCAATGGGCATTCTTTTGGTACTTGAAGCACAGGCTGATAGAGACGTGTTTGTGTATATATCTGCACACATACTTTAGTAGCTAATGTAATGTTTGTTTTGATGCTACATTTTATTTGTTAGCTAGCTCTTTGTTTTACAGATTTGGGTTTCATGGCCCCCTTAAGGTATTTAATTTCTAGTCCCCATCTTGTCACTTGTAGCTTAATTTGTCTCTTCTCTCACTGAATACCTCCAACTAGCCCTGTGAGGACTAATCCCTTGGCTACATGTGCTTCAACACCGTCCTCAAGTTCTCCGGCTGTGGGCAACCCCTCATGTGTTCCTTGGGTCCCTCTGTAATTAGGAGGCTGCCACTATTTTATTCCTTGTAATTTGGGGACAACGACCCTTTGCTTGCTGGTTAGTTTATTCAGTGGAATTCCTTGGTGATGTCAAATGTCCAAATAAGGAGGGTTTGGTTCTTGCCTTTTAGGAGCTTACATTCCAGGGCAGTAGAGCATCATATGGAGTAAAGAAGTAAAGGACCACAAGTGTAGGAAGCATGCCAGTTGGGAAGGGGCCTGTGCCGTGTGAGCTTAGTCTGGGGAGCTTCCCTGAAGAGGGGCTTTTGGAGCTGAGATATAGATAGCAGCCCTCAAGTTTTGAATATTCCCTGTGGGAGGGAGTGCTTGAGTAAATTGTCAGCAAAGCATTCTTGTGGTGTAGGATGAGCTTGAGACCTCCAAGAATGGATTAGCTACGAGATTTGACTGTTTATTATAGAAAATCCAAATAACAGTGAATTAAACCATCTAGACGTATGTTGCCTGTCATATGAAGTAAGTCTTGAGGAACTGGACAGAAGTCCACATTCTTTCTGGCTGGCGGTGTCTCTTAGTGCACTGCTGCTGGCTTCCATCCAAAGTCTTCTCCTGGTCCAGGGTGTCACTAGCATGTTCTCGGTTCAGGAAGGCAGGAAGGGGTGTGCAGGGGAGGACGAAAGGGGGTTCTGTGGAATTAATAATTTTAAGGACTCCTTCCAGAAACCCCACACTCGGCTTCCATTTTATTGGCCAGAACCTAGTCATAGGGTATCTTCTTGGCGACAAGGAATACGGGGAAATGTCGTCTTTTGGTGGGGCCCATTGTAGTACCAAATAAAATGTTGGCTCTGTCACTAAGCAAGCATGAGATTTTCTGTGATAGAAGCTTAGGAGATGGACATTGCTTGACCTAAGGGCTATATTAGGAACTGTGTCAGAGAGGAGGGCAGACAAGGTGGTCAGTGAGGTAAGTGGGTGAAGACTTGGTGGAAGAGCTGGGATGATGCTAAGGGGAAACTTTCATTTGCTGTAGTAACTTAAGTAAAGTTGAGATGGTGACCCACTTTTTATTTTATTTAACAATTCCAGTTAACCAAAATTTTGCTTCAAGATATTCTGGCTAAATTACATTTAATATCTTCAACAGCAATAACGTGATAGAAGTGAGGGAGGAGTCTCTGCTAAGTATGATAAGAAGAAAAGCGGGGGCATGTCTGAGTGAAGACAGAGGGCATATAAAGTTGATGGTTTGCTGTGGAAGGTGACAGTTCCTAGAACAGAATAGTCTTTGATTTGTGTGTGAGCGCACAGGCACCTGTGTGCACGCTTGTTTGAGTACCTTTGCTTGTGAACTCAGCAGGAGACCAGTAAATACAGACAGAATGCCAGGGCTGCTTCTCAGGGGAAGGTGCTCCAATTACTCTTCCTTCTCTTCTTTTCGTCCCCACGGAGGGGTGTGTGGGTTCCCCTCTGGGCTTGGGGGCACTCAGATCAGTGTTGCCTTCCATTTACTGGAGCTCTGTGAAGTGCCTCAAGGAAGCTGTGACTGTCTCCTCTAGGATGTAACTAATGTCATCAGACAGAAGACAGCCGGCTACCAGGACAGTTGTACATACATTGTACTTAGAAAAAAGGCCAGGTCATGCGGGTGCTGAACCAGTCATGCCCCCTAGAGTCTCCTGAAATCAGGCTGTGTGGCACAGACCTGGGGTACAGTCACTCTGAGTACTCCTGAAACAGTTCCCAGAACGCCGAGGTCCTTCTAGAATCTTCCATAGATGTAGTCACAGAAAGCAAGAACTGGCATTGGTAGTCATAGCCCTGAGACCCTGCAGAAGCCTTTGTTTGCCAAGTGAAAATCAGACTTTACACTTACAAAACGAAGTAGCTTTAGTCATTTGAGAAGCATCTACAGCAGTGATTCATTCATGCCACACTTATTTTAGGGAGCCAGGCCCCCTCGTAAAGTAGGCAGGAGGAGAGGGAAGCACATGTTAGACAGTAGGTAATGTATCAGCTGGTGATAATGTGCTCTGAAGAAAATAAAACATAACAATGTACTGGAGATGGTGGGGATGAGAGTGGGAGGGACTAACCAGGCCACGCTTTGAACTTTGAGAGGGACATAGAGTGCAGAGATCTGAGGCAGAGAGAACAGTAAGTTCTCAACAAGGTTACACACACACACACACACACACACAGTGTCCTGATATGGCAGCACTTGAAATGTCCAAGAAACAGAAAGCCCTGTTGGAATTATATTTAAAGGCTGGAGAAGATGGCAGGGACGGGAAGGGGAGACATCTCTTTGAGGCTGTAGGCAAGAGATGGTGGAGAGGAGGCTGACTTAGCCCAGGCGTGGGGCTGGCAAGAAAGGCATGGGTTGGAAATGTGGGTTGGGGGCAAAAATTTTATTGTGGCCGTATCAGATTTCCACACAGCAAGAAGTTCTGCTTTGGAGAAGTGTGGCAGCCGCAACCTGCAAGGCATAAGCAGGAGTGACTTCCCTTCTGCTCTGTCTGCAGAGGCTATGCCTGTGCTCGTCGGTGTCTCAGGGCTCCCTGCCGCTCCTGGAGCAAAATCAGCTCCTTGGCGTGATGTTCCAGTCCTCCCAAACCAGCTCAGCCCGCCTTTTCAATTGGTTTCCCTCTCTGTCCCATGGAGCTCTCTGCTTCATCCAGCTGCGATAAAGGGAAAGCAAAGAAGTCCCAGATTTTGGTCCAGCATCTGACTTACCGAGTTAGCAAGCGATTGAATTTTCCCTGAGCCTCAGTTTCCCCACCTGTGAAAAGAACATGATCTCTGACTCTACAGGAGTGGAAAGCCATGAGGTTAGGAATACAGATGCTTCACATAATCCCAGCAGCCCTGGACAAGTTTTGTGTAAGTGTCAGCTTTCATTTTCATGCGCGGTTTCCCCCACAGGTATTTTCAGCCCTGAGTCCACGTTAAAACCCTAATTATCCAAGTGACTCTTCTCTCCCTGTCACTGGCCCCCATCCTGGTGATCCTGAGGGTCCAGGCCATGAAATTCTGTCTCTCTCCAGGATTTCTCCCCTGGCTCATTTTCTCCCTTGAATCCCCGGACCATGAAATTCCCTCCATTGGCATTTGGCAAGTGCCACTTTTAACCTTCCTGATCTCTTTTGGGCTTTACCTAGTCTACTCCATCAGAGTTTTGTGGTCTCTTGACACATCCAGTCCTTGGCATGCAGTAATTACATCCCCCTCTGTTTTGGAAATAGCAGCCTGGGACTGAGTGGTGAGCAGTACCCCAACCTCTTGATCTTGGAAATCAGAACAACTTGTGTTGGAGAGCTGATATTTACTCTTGTCTAGAATAGGGGTCTAGAATTTGTAATCTTTGGTAATCACTCAACTCTGTGATTATAAGCAGTTTGAGGGCAGCCAGCAGGAAGGAGTGGTCACCAGAGAAAATCTTTGCCAGTTTGGGAACCTCTAACCCCAAGTCCATGCAGATGAAATGCAAGGAAGATGAAGTTACTGCGGAGACAAGGGAAAGGCAGCTCCGGCTACTCCAAGGGTCCTGTGGGGCTTTCTCCATCACCTGGGAGGGCCCCAGTGGACTCGAGGGAAGCAAAAGCACAAAATACTCCAAAGTTCCTTATTATTTTTATCTTCATCATTAAAATATTTCCAAAAGAACAAAGGCATTCCAGAAAATCTTCATGGGTGTGTTTCATACCCATGTCCTACGTCAGAGGAAGGAATAACGCTAGCAGCCGTCTTGATCTGCGGGACCCTGTCCCCTGTTTTGACCTGGGCAGAACATCTGACCCCTGGAGAACAAGTCCACGCATCTAGAACTATGACAAAGACTCTGCACAGAGATGATGGGGCTGAGCACGGGGCCATCAGCCCGGCCAACAATGGGGCGGGGAAGCAGAAATGAAGAGCCACAGAGGAGACCATGCTGCAGAGAAGAGACTGGCACAGACCCCCAGGGAGGGCAAGGAAGAGCCTCCACTGGCCACTGAGGGACAGAAGGAGCCTTCCAATCAGGGTGACCTTAGCTGTGCTTGCTCCTCCTCTCTAACCCCTGGGACTAGTCTGGGAACCAGAGCTGGGAACTAGCTCATCTAAGCCAAGTTGGGTGGCTCTCTTTTCTTTGCAATCAAATGTCCCCTGGTATAGACATTCTCCTTTAAGTGAAACTAAATGAATTCTACCAGGAGATCCCTCTTATGATCTATTCCAACTGACAGCAGCTACTTCTGTCTGATTTATTACCTCTGTAAGCCCTTCCTTCTGCAAGAGGGAGGGGCTCTGATCTCCTTTAAATCAGGACTGATTTGACACTGCCAGGGCCTGTCTGTGCAGCCTTACATTACAACACCCTATGTGATGCATCTAAACTAGTCTGGTCAGCTTATCCATTCCCTGAAAACCGGGAGCCTCCACATCAGCAACTCTGTTGCTAAGGCAACTGCTTACTTTCCATATCAACTGCAAACTCGTTGCTATGGAGACACATATACAAGAAAAATTCCTCTCTCTAGCCAGGGACCAGATGGCAGGGAACTCACAGAAGTCATGGGTTAGGGGGCTTTGCTAAATGAGATGTTTACTGGATTTTTCTTGGCATATCGGAGATGCCACCGACCCTGAGCACATTTACAGGTTACACCCGCATTACAAAAAGCAAAAGGGCTGTAAAGCGTCATGGGCAGTATTTTATTTCTCCCGTAAAACTACAGGCAGTAACTGCAATAACCACAGGTAAGTTATTTTTTTTAAATAATTCTAAGTTTCTCCCTTTAAACAAAATCCCCTTTGTTTTTTTATTCACCACACTGAACAGACCTCAGAATGAATTCTCTACTCAAACACTGGTGGAAATAGAATTTCCTGTAAGTGCTGAAGTAGAGGTTGGATTTCACTTCCTTTGTGATGGAGAGGTAATTCCTGAAATCCTCTTTCGTTTCCACTGACTAATACAGCCCAGATTTGTATCTCTACCCCAACTTATCTATTAAGCTTGAAGCTCACATGTCAAACTTCCAACTGGTAACTCCACGTAGGTGTTTAAAAATCCATCTCAAATTTAATGCCACTGGCTGCTTTTCATTGGTTTAACTAACTTGGGCTAAATTTGTGCACAAACAAGGAAAAGTGTTTCGTTTGAAGTGTTTTGCTCTTACTTTTATTTAATGGACCCTGTTTTCCTTGACCGTTGCTTTTTCTTTTGTGGGCGCTACCCATTCCGATGAATGTCTGACCATTGTGGAATTTATAGGAATGAAGTGCATGACCCAGTCCCTGGAACTGCCCAGGTTCGTTTTTTTGGTGTTTGGGTGGATTTTTCCTTTATCCTGTTCAGATGGGAACATCCTTTCCCCTTAGGCATTGTAGGTAAACAGTCACAGTAACCCTGCAGTTCTGCTGGACTAAAGTCGGTGATTTCACTCATGTCTTTGTCCATTCGTCCATGTTTATTGAGGACTTGGAATGGGGAGGGTGTCGTTCTGGGTCCTCTGGGAAAGGAGGAGTGAGATTGGTCTATGGGGGAATTCTTCAACAGCATCCCTCTTCTTCAGCCCCATACCCTACCAAAGCTCGCCCTGGACCCTGCCTCCTCGGTGCCTCTCAGCTGTTGCTGCTTCTCTAACCCCTGCACTGGCCTATAAAAGTCTTCACTGTTTGCTGGATCCTGGAGGAGCCTCCCACCATTTTCCTCCTTTATGAGAATTTCTGTTGGTGCCACCTAGGAATCTGCATTTCAACAAGCTCCCCCAGTGATTCTTCTTCCACTGAAATCTGAGAAGCAAGATTTAGCTGGTTATGTTCAAACCTTCAGCAGCGCTTCAAGGCCTGCCTCTCTTATTTTTTGAGTCAGGGAAGGCTTCAGTACTGCAGCACAATGGGCTGTAAAGCATCATGGGCAGCTCTCGAGCCATGTGGATCGTTAACGCGGGACCCATCTCCTTCTTCATGTCCCCTCCCCTTCCTCCCTCTCTTGCTGAATGATTTTAAAGCAAATCCCAAGCACCTACCACTGTAGCTACAAATACTTCAGAAGGTATTGCCAATAAGGAAGAATTCACACACACACACACACACACACACACTCACTCTCACACTCAGCCACAAAACCATTATCACTTGCAAAGACAAATCTTGATTCTTTATTATTATCCATAATCCAATCTGTGTTAGAATTTATCTGATTGTCTGTTAAAAAAAATTTAGTAGTGTTTCGTTCAAATTAGACTCCAAAGAAGGTCCATATGTGGCATGTGTTTGATGCCCTGCTAGTCTCTTTGTAGTCAGCGCTCCTGCTCTTCCCCACCCCCGGCCTCTTGGTTTTTCATCCTCTGTCACTATCCTGATATTCCAGTCCTGCCTGTCCCAGGATTCCCTGTTCCCACATGCTGTCAGGCTGTCTTTTACTTGCAGACATTGTTCCCTCTGCCAAGAATCTAGAATGTTCTTACTCTTCTTCTCTTTACACTGAGTTCTCAATTAAGACCCAGCTGACCCGCGCTTTTGCAAAACCTTCCCCAAACCATCCCTTCCTATTTCACTCCCTGTCTGCTTTGCCCATTATTTTATAACACTTATTTTGCAATGTAATTATCTCTTCAGTATCTGTTCCCCTTTTGTACTCTTCCCCACCTAAGGTTGAGGTAGGGATCACTTTTGTAGTCCCTGAGACTAGCAGGTTGCAGGGCATGTGATAGGTACACTTGAAATTTTATATGACAGATTGGTGGACACCAGCTACCAATTCAAGTACAGGTGTCCCCGCTTACCACATACTCGAATTATGCCACTGAGCTTTATGAAAGACCTATTTCAGTACCTGTTTGCTAATAGAAAGACATCCAAGGAGCGTTTTCACTTTAACCACAAAAGGCAAAAATTGCCTTCGGCATTGGGCTTTCTAAGGCAGCGCACACTTGGGTTAGTAGCAGAGGGAAACCCCGAGCTTCTTCCCTGGAAGCTACATTGTACAGCTGGTGTATTCCTACAATTGTTGCTTTTATCTGTTACTGTTACTTTTGGCTTCCTGTGTTAATTGTCATGATTTGGTAGATTATTATTATTTCTTTGTGTGTGTAGGAGAACTGGGGAGTAGGTCAGAGGTGTGGGGGGTGGTGGTGTGAGGATTCACCAGAGACAGAGTGGGGAACAGAGCAGGCGGATCTACTGAAATACATTGCTGAGGGGAGCAGCAGGCAAGGCAGTGCCATGTGGGTCAGCTCCCTGACTGGAGATCGAACTCAGTGCTGAGACTGAACCCCTGAGACCACCAGGGAAGTCTGGTAGATTTTTTTTTTCTAGGTCTGGGAATACTGAGCTTTTTTTCTATATAAACGATTGGTGATTGCGTCTTTGCTTTATGCCATTTCGGCTTAGGGAGATTTCATGAGCGTGCTCTTGTGCTCTTATGCATGGGGGAAACCTGCATCTTATGAGCAGCTTAAGTTCAACTTTTTGGCTACACTTGACTCTTTCCTCTTAATAAGATTTGAGTGCCCTGTATGAGTAGCTCTTAAATCAGGACGAATAGTTCTTCCTAATTTTTTCAGTACACCAGAAGACTGACATGTTTGTCCAGATAACTGCTGCTGTCTGTAATACGTCGGAGGCTAATGGCAGTCTTCTTTTCTGTTATTGTCGTCACAGCCACCCTCTGTCAAAGAATTAACAAACTAAAGAGAGGAAACCCAAGTCTTAGCACTGGATATGCTGACTCAGAAGTATTTTACATTGGTGGTGAAGAGAAGTAGGTCAAACCATACAGAACTGAATTCTGCCTATGAAATTTATTGTAGTTAACACCCAAGAGACTGAAACTTTTGTTAAAACAAAAGTTAAAAAAGAACTTGCTATTTTTTTTTTTTAATACAAGTTAAACATGAACTTGAGCACATCAGAGGGTTCCTTGCTTTGTGTTCCGTGTAGTTGTTTAATAGAATTCTTTCCATTGGGTCCTAGAAGGTGATGTTGGTTTATAAACAAAGAATCTGAGGTCCAAATAGTACAAATGACTTGCTCAGATCCCATATGGCTGGGCCCAGAGCCCAGGTTTCCTTTCTCTTAGTCAGATGCTCTTTTTTCTGTATCATCATATTGCTTCACTCAGTCAAGTCTCTGATTAATTGGAAATGGACATGAACTTGTGCTACTGACATGGGATTTAATTTCCGTCATGTGTCTTGTTTTGAGTCACTGAATGTACTAAATATTTTATAAGTGATTCATCATTTCTGTTTGTGACCTTTAAAAATATGTTCAAACCTATCAAATTTTTGTTTCATTAATTACTCAGAATGTCCTTGAATTTCAGCCTTTAATGGGTCTATAGATACTATTTTGAGGTACCTGCTAATTATTATGATAGCCATTAATGAAATCCACACAGATCCTGCGGAGCAAAGCTCCCATCCTTGCTTGTTGATATAAATATTATATGTTGAAAATGCAGATTGCTTAGAAGCAGTGACAGGTGTGCTAGAGGGCTGCTGGAGGGCTTTGCACTTAAGTACCTGTCTCGATTAACTCTACAAAGACCTCTGCTTCTCTGGCTTACCGTAAAGTCCCTGCTCTGTCCTTAGAGATTGTTTTATATTGACAGGGGTTGTGTCCCTGAAACAATATTAATCAGTAGTAAGGTAATGATAACACTCCTTTGGGTCCCTAAACTTTCTCATAACTCCAGCCAGCCTGTGGGTCCCTAAGCTTTCTCATAACTTCAGTCATTCCCTCCCCCCCCCCCCCCCCCCCCCCCCCCCCCCCCCCCCCCCCCCCCCCCCCCCCCCCCCCCCCCCCCCCCCCCCTCCCTCCCTCCCTCTATCCATCCATCAGCCAGCCAGCCAGCCAGCTAGCATATGTTGATTTTTGTTTATAAATGGGCCTTGTGCTGGGCATCAGAAGCAAATGTCATTCTATTCCAGTAAGAGTGTGTGTGTGGAAATAGTACTTGTCCAGCTTGGTGTAGAAGGGGTGTAGTTAGAGGGCAGGGGGAGGTGATAGGAGGTATGTGTGGTGTGCACAGTGCTAAAGTTGGTATTAGGAGATCTGGGCACTAGATGCAAGCTAGCCACTACCTGATTGTGGCCTTGGCAAGCTCCTTTATCACCTTGAACCTTTGATTGCTCCATTCAGTTTACCAAACCTTCTTTGGTGGGCCTCTGTACCTACTCAGTGTGTTTGTTCAGTAGTTCGCCTATGATGCAATTCATCTGTAAGTGGAGCTGACCTTGATCCATGGTTCCCAAACCACTCCCCACAGAGAACTCCTCGATTTTCTTCCCTGCTCCACACTTTTGTTAGACATGTGAGGTGTCTGCTGGTCACTCGCTCTGATGGCATCAGATAACCCATGTCAGTATAGGGGGCTAATGACATTTCTGCCCAAGACAGGGGCTGGATGTGGCAACCCTCTGGGGCTTAAGTGGATTTTGCACATTTCTGAGGGGTTTGGGGAAACTGTTGGGGTGAAGCCTTGTCTTTATGGTACGATGCAAGTGACCTTTCCATTTGGGAAGAGGACACTTATGCGCGGTCTGCAGGTCCTTCCCTGGGCCTGAACTAAGTCTGTGGTGGCATAGATGGGGCCTCATGAGCTGTGCTTCGGCTGGACCCTGCATCTCCCAGGAGCCCTCTGGGGCTTTCCTCCTCACCCAATTCCCCCCTTCACTCCCACCCTGCTCTTGGGATCCCAGGATCAGAGATCGCACACATCTGTCCCTGCAGAAACAGAGCTGGAGGTGAGCGCTTGCTGTGCGGGCACCTTGGTGCACGAGGACCAACCAGATGTGTCCACGATAAGCTGTGGCCACTTTCTCTACGGGCCCCTCTTGTGCGATGTCCCCTGTGTCTGAAAGCACTTGAGAAACTCCCAGGGGAGTCAGAGCTGTGGGGGCCACATGTGACTTTCCACGTCTTCCCTCCACGCTCTCACTCTGGTCAGGCTGTGCCCTGCATCATCTGGGTCCTTCCTGCCTCTCCCCGGACAAGCAGCCTCCTCTGCAGGCCTTTTGTTGCCAGATGGTATTTTCTTTCTTTTTTTTAAGATGGTATTTTCTTAGTGGTTGAATTTTATGAAATGTAGTCTGGTTGGTCTTTTTTCACCCAGTGCAGAATGTTTGGTATTTTTCACCACTTGTTCATCCCAGTGCTGAGGTGTTTGGGGGTTTGGGGGATGTGTGTGTGCATGTGTGTGGGGAGGGGACTCCGTTCAGGCCCCTTTCCGGCCACGGTTGACTGGACAGCCTTGCCCCCGGGGATTTGAAGACAGCCAGGAAGGCCTCAGGTCCCTGTGGAGCAGCAGCGGCTCCCTCCCGCGGTTTTGCTGCAGTTCGCGCACTGCCTGTTTGTGCCTGTGGCCAGGGCTGTGGATTGAATGGTGTCCCCAAAATGCTGTGTGGGCGTCCTAACCCCTGGTCCCTATGAATGAGACCTTATTGGAAATAGAGGCTCTGCTGATGCCATCGTGTCCAGAAGTAGGGACCTTAAAACAGCATAACGGGGTCCTCCTGCATGGAGAAGAGTCACAGACACACGGGAACAGGGCTGAGGGAAGATGGAGGCAGAGCTCAGAGGGCTGTGTTAACAAGCGGAGCCACTGGAGAATCGCGGTGCCACCTGAAGCAAGAACTTCTGTGGAAGGAACTAGCCAGCCCTGACACATGGATTTTGAACTTTAAGCCAGAATGGAGAGAGCATAAACTGTTGTTTTAAGCCCCCCAGTGTGGGGACACTTTTTTTTTTTTAAGATTTATTTATTTAGGCATACAAGAACTGGGGTACAGGCCAGAGGCTTGGGGGGTGGTGAGAGGATTCACCAGAGACAGAGCGGGGAACAGAATAGGCAGATCGACTGAAATGCACTGCTGAGGGGAGCAGCGGGTGAGGCAGGAGAGGTCTGTTGTGCCATGTGGGTCACTGGCGGCAGGGATCGAACTCGTGCTGCAGTGGCTGCGGTTTGTTTCATAGTGTGTTGCTTAACCCACTGCGCCACCAGGGAGGCCCCAGGGACACGTTTTAATGGCAGTCTGAAGAAAGTAATGGAGCAACAAATCTCAGTAGCACTGCATTTGCCTCACGGAAGGCTTGAGGAGTAGAAGCCGATCAGAGGCACTGGGAGCTATGCCGAGGGACTGTGTCCTTTCACAGGGGACCTGGAGCCTGGGACGGTGCTTGTGACCCCAGCTTTGAGCCCAGCGGAATCTGGTGATAGATTTGGATCCAGAGCCCAGCCTTCTGAGCTTAGACCTTCTTCCCCTCCTAACATTGTTCCAGGACATTTGAAACCTGACCTTGTGCGCATTAAAGAAATAGAAGCTGAGTTAGGGAACAAGTGGTTTGTTTTCCTCTCCAGTGAATGAGGAGACCATGGGTCTGCAGGACAATCTGGAGACAATTTGTAGGTTCTGGTTACGTCTGCTCCACCAGCAGCAAACTCAAATGGCCTTAACAGGTGCCATCCTGTGTTAAATGACGCTCCTCCCGTCTTCTCAGAACCCCATTAACTCTTCAGAAGGTGCCCGCCATCCTGGCACTGACCTGCCTCACCACTCCTTCCAGTTCGGGAAGGTTATGGGCCTCTTGGGGAGGTACCCTCTAGCCTCAGCCGCCCAGGCTGCATCACTCTCTGTGCCCATGGCGGAGAGACTTGGTGCCTGGGGCGGGTCTTGCTGCCTCAGGTCCGCCCCAGCCTTTCCTCCTCAGGACCTGTCGAAACCGCTCATGCTCAGAAAGTCCTTCTGATGGAAGTCTGAATTCACGCACAACTGCCGCCGCCGGGGCCGCCGTTCTTGGCTGGCAGGCGGGAAGGCGGAGGGACTGACCAGAACCCTTTAGCAGTGATTGTTAGTCCACTGGCTGCATTGCTCCCGATGACTCAGTGGTTGTGACCTCAGTTTTACTGATCCGAAGGCGCTGTTTTCAGTGCAGCAACACTTTACTTCTGCGTGACAGCGGGGCCTTTGCCAGGGCAGCTTTTCACGACTCACCCACTGCCCTTGGAGCGGGGGTCAGTGTGGAGCTGGGGTGCACTGTCAGGTTGCATGTACCTTGTGCTCGAGGTTTTCACCTTCTTTCATTAGCCCTTAGGGACCGAATCTCAGTGAGAAACTGTGGGTCCTTGTGCACATCTCTTCAGCTGTGGATTGTGGCAGGCTGGGACCATGGGAAAGAGAACTTTCTGGAGGTAGCAGCTACTGATGCTGACTTCAGCTCGTCCTGTCAAAGTTCTGCCTCCTTCTCTCTTCAGTGACCTCCCTTCTAAGGGGTGAGGGCAGGAACTCTTGTGCGGGAGGACCTGGACTTACTGTGAGCCTTTGAGGGGGTCTCCCTTCTGTGCCTAGAGGCTTCTTGGAGGCCTTCAGTGCCCTTCAGCTGCAGATGTGTTTCTGGAGATTTGGGTCATGCAAATGGATTCAGTTACTTTGGTGTTTCCTTGCACCATTTTTAAAATTTCCTTTAATAGCTTGTATTTTATTTTGCTAGACTACCCCTACCCCAAATGAAGGCACATTCAATAGTAAGAATTCTCTTGTATCTAATACAGAATGAGCCTATATGTCAGTTGGGAGAAGAAGCAAATTGTCTGCTCTGTGTGCTGGGATTTCCTCTTTTTTTGAAAAAAAGCAGCTTAGAGAAAATCCCTAACATAGTCTCCTGATTGAAAAATATATTAGTGGGTTTCATGGCTTTATTATTTTCTTAAAGTAACAGTTTCCATCGCATACATATATATGAAATAGCGCTTTGAAACACATAGCAGAAAACATTCCCAGGCATTTTTTATAGTTTACAAACCCGAATGAAAGTCTTTATTTCATAAGATTGTGTATTTGGAAAGAACCTGTGTTTTAAACCCAGCCGTCTGCAGTGGGGCAGAGGCCGGAGCCCCAACAGCCATCGCCAGCACATGTCATTACTGCAAGGCCCCCACAGGGGCTGGCGTGCGGTGCAGTGACCCCGCAACCTCCCACCTCCAGCCACCCTGTTTGCTGAATTTGGCTTCCTGCCCGTCGTGGACAAGCGGGTGCTCCAGCCAAGGGGGTGTTGCAGCAACTTTCCCTCCCGCCTTTGTCTTCAGAGCCGGAGTTATTGTGTGTTGTAGTTCGCACTGCTGCAAATTGTGCCCCTCACCCTTTTTTCATAAAAATGAAAATTAAAAAATCAAGGGTTGTTTATTTTTCCCCCGCAAAGATTTATTTATGCACACAAGAGTTGGGGTGTAGGCCAGAGGTGCAGAGGGTGAGAGGATTCACCAGAGACAGAGTCTGGAGCAGAACAGGAGGATGGACTGAAACACACTGCCGAGGGGCAGGAGAGGTCTGCCACGCCATGTGGGCCTGTGGGCCGCCTCCCTGGCTGGGGACCAAACTGGTGCCGCAGTGGCTGCGGGTAGCTTCATAGTGCTGAGCATTAACCCCTTGTGCCACCAGGGAGGCCCCCCAAATCAACAGGTTTGTAGTAAGAGTTAGAAGCTCAGAATTCCAAACACATCCAATGCGAGGGAGCTGGGACTGGCTGGCAGGAACCTTCCTCCTTGTGAAAAGAAGGAAGACAGGTAAAGTGCATGGGGCGACTGGATGTGGTTGCTTGCTTCCAGGGGGCGTCTGACTGGCAGGGAGCTGACTGTCCTTGTTCTAAGGCGCATCCCTTCTCACTAGTGCGGTGTATGTGGGGATGTCGGAGCTCCTGACTTTCCATTTTGCTTTCAAGCTCGTTTTCAGGGAAGCAGCACAGATGGGAGAGGTTTGCTGTGAAGCCACGACAGACCTCCCCAGTGTTCCGGGGAAGCTCTTGGGTAAATGTTTCCTTCTGTAATGGTGAGCAATCTTCAAGGTTAGCCTTGACGGCGTTTCCTGAGTCACCCTGCTCCCCTCCTCTGTGTGATGTCCAGTTTCCTGGGAGCTTCTCTGGGCCACGTTGCCTTGGACACTCCCTTTTTCCCCTTTGTGGGCGCCACCTGGCATCGCTGGCCTGTCAGCCAGTGTGCTGCCGGCCCTTGGGAGCCAGACTTAGCCATGGTCCCTGAGTCTGGAACCCACCGGGTTCATCTCTCCTTCCCCCTCAGGGGTGTTGCCATGGCCTGAGGCATTTCATTGTTCATTTTCCTGCTTCTCACTCAACCTGGCATCTTCTTATCTATCCTGCCGCCAGGCTGAACTTCTCCTCTCGGGCACTGAGCCCCAGGTGTATTTGTACCATGTTTGTTACTTGTTGACCATCTGTCTCTTCCAAATAGGACAGCACCTTGCATGGGGACTCCTAAAGTTCTGCTGGGGGAGTGAATAGCCCCCTACCCTACTCTACCACTCCCCCCACCCCCCTACCCCCGTTCTCCTGGTGTCCTTGATGCTGAACCTGGCTGGTGTCTTTGAATCCTCTCTTTAGCTTTGGGTGTACTGAGAACTCAGCAAGAGCCAAACCCTGCTCCTGGCCCTGTGGCCCACGCCCAGTGGTGCACACCTGGCTGGTGGTGGCCCCACCCCCTCCACCTGTGAGTGTCAAGTGCCACTTTTCCCATCTTCCCATTTCCCAAGGGACTTTGTCCCTTGTCCCCTGAGCACTGTACCTCTGTATCCTCTGCTCAAGAATATTCTTTGGTTGCTGTCACCCCTAGAAGTAAGCTTCTGTTTTCTCCTGAATTTTCAGGAGTCTGTCCTTCCCTACTTAGCTGTCTCTCTTTGAGGTTGCTTTTCTGCAGATGCCCTCCTAGGGAGAGGTGGTCCCTGCCTGTTCCACAGAGTCCACAGCAGAGGCCAGTGCTCAGACTGTTGTCCCTGGGCCCACATCCTGCTCTTCATGTACACCTGATTCAGCTGTTCCCGAAGGGCTTAGTTTAAAACTCATTCTTCAACAGAATCTACTGACCTATTGATCAGAGTCTCCCTGAGTTGCTTCATAACCAAGTCTGCCAGCTAATGAAGTGAGCAGCACATGATTTCTAGGAGAGCGGAGAATGGAATCAGAGACTGTTGTTTGCTCGTGTGTGTTGTCAGCAGGTAGTTGTGAATGAGCTTGGTGTCCTCATCTGAGACGTGGGTGAGGAGTGCCTTCATCACGTCGGTACTGAGAGAGTAAAAGATGTAACGATGGTCCCGCTCCTGGAATACCTTGGTGCTGTGGGATGACTCGGGATGACTCGTGTTAAGTCCTGACCCCCAAGGTGACTATATTTGAAGACAGAGGAACTTAGGTGAAGTGAGGTCATAGGGTAGAATCCTCAGCTCATAGGATTGTTGGCTTTATGAGAAGAGAGAGAGAGAAAGAGAGCTCTCCCCCATCCACCAAGGAGAAGTTACATGAGGACATAGCAGCAGAGGGAGGCCGTCTGCAGGCCAGGAAGAGAGGCCTCCCCCGGAAGTGAATCAGGCACTGCCTTGACCTCAGAATGTGCTGTGAGAAATCAGTTTCTGTATTTAAGCCTGATGTTTGGTTAAGGCGGCCCTGACGATTAATACAGTTGACTTTTGCTCTAATTAGATGGTGATTTGTTGAGCTGATGTTAATTGAATGCTTGTTATGTGTTAGGGACTTTCTCATCTCACCTTATGTGTTTAATCTCTCCACTTTCATAACCACTTTAAGAGGTCGGTTGGTGACTGACTGAGTTGCCATGGCCCAGGGTGGCAACTGCAGCTTCCTACTCGAGACTCTGTGGAGTGGTGCCCCCTGGAGTTGTGCAGTGCATGCCTCTGAGACCCTGCCTGATGGCATAGATGGGAGACTGACCCAGTGCTCCTGATTCCCACCAGGATGAATTCCTTGATGGTAGGGGTGATGCCTCTTCCTCCATCCCAGTTGGCACTTAGCAAGTGCTACAGGGTCAGGAAGCAATAAAAAAAATTATTTTTAATTGGCTAATTTTCCCCTATAGTTAGATCTCCTGCATTTGGGCAAAGAGTAAACATTTCCTCCACTCCAGTTGTCCAGTGTATCCCTGGAGCTTTTTCTGTCAGTGAGGGCGCTTGTGTGAGTCTTGGAGAGCCTGCCTGTGACCTGGCTGAGCAGAGACAAGAAAAGTAAAGGAGTCTCAAACCTACAGCAGAGTGTGTAAGTGTCTGCGGTCACTTCTTTCATTCTCAGTCAGGGTGAGTCTTTGTAAGACTGGGCCTCATGTAGGCACCTTTACGTGCTAAGTAAGTTTTCTCTTGTTCTCTTTCTCCTGTGCTTTCTTATCCCTTTAATAGATGAACTAAATTTGAAATTTAAGAGAGCAGAGAGAACATTAACCAACTCTCTTTTCCCTCTGCCTTGCTAATGCAGAGAGAAATTTGTTTCCCTCTCCTCAAGACCCAGATGACTTGGCTAGTAATTAATTAACACCTTTCCTCTTAGAAGTTGGCAGGTTTGAGCCACTGGAAAAGATCAGCAAATGGAGTCGAACGAAGGTTCCAGGTGATGAGGTAGCTTTTCAGCTCGCAGGAGTGTATATGCAGTCAGTGGCCAGTATTCCTGATCGGTATGTTTAACATCCATACCCTGTTCCTGTTAACGAGCACTACCATAAGGCATAAAAAGCACATTACAGTAATGCTATAAAGTAAAAATCAAAAACAGACAAGTCCTATTTTTAAGAGGGGAAAGCAAATATTCCAAATCCTTAAACCACTTGCTATGATAGAGCAAATTGCTGTGATGGAGAACCTGAGAGCCACAGCAAAATGGAAACTCAGCAGGTGACGTGATTCTGCTTCTCTGATAAAATGCCAATTCAGGAGAAAACCATACTGGTCAGGTGCCAGTTTCCAAAAAGAATACACTATGGGGGACTCTTTCTCCTGAGGATGTAATACCGCACGGTTTATGACATGTACAACCGGAGCACCATTCACGAGGTGGTCAGAACCTTTGCTCACGCTGGCCTGCCTAACTTTTTTCCTTACTTTAGACTATGACAGAGGTCACCTTCTCTGAGAAGTCATCCACGATGCTCTACCCAGGCCAAACTGTACAGTTCTCCTCAGCAGAACCACATGACTGTGTATGTGTCTTTATGTCTGTGTCTCCATAGTGCTGTATGTCGTCTTTTACAACTAGACTAGGTGTCACTGGATTCATCCCTGATATTGTGGTTGGTGTGCAGCTACTATTTGTAAAGGAAGGAATTTTTTTCATCTAGGTCAGAAAAAACCCTTTTCTAAGTGGATGAAAACAGTATCTGCCAATATAAGTGACCCGCTGACTTTTGGCGCCCAGAACTTGGTGACATGTGCAGTTGTACATTTCATAGTAGCTTTGGAATAGCTGGTTGTCAGGTATTGACTTGGGAGACCTGGACTGGCCCTGATTCTTACACCAAGTAGAAAGTGCAGCTTGAACAATTCATGGGTTCAATCTCCACATCAGAATCAGATTGGGGGATGCAGAGATACGGACCCCATCTCCAGTCCCAACTCCATGCCCAGCGTGGGCAACCCATCTCTGCCACAGCAGACGCAGCCTTCTCTAATGCGGCTTCCAGAAGCCACCACAACCCACTGGGGTCACTATCAGAGAAGACCTGTTTAACATCTGTGCTTATCTTCGAAATTCTTTCTAGCTTTCTTGATTCTGGACTATTTCCTGATTTCCTGTCATGGACTGAGAGTGTCTCCCCAAATTCACACCTACCTGGAACTTGAGGATGTGACCCTACTTGGAAGCAAGTTCTTTGGGTATCCTTAAGAGCGTAAGAGTAGAGTGGACGCCAAGTCCCGCAGCCAGTGTCCCGAATCGAGAGGGGATGCAGTACCTGTACAGAGAAGAGCGCTGCTGAGAGGGAGCAGCGACCGGGGAGATGCAGTGGCCAGCCGAGGAGTTGCCAGGAGCCACCAGTCCAGGGGGAGACGTGAGGATCTTCCCTTGTACTGCCTGCTTCTGGAGTTCGACTTCTGGCCTGTGAGAGAATTTGTCTCTGTTGCTTTAATCCATCAGGCTTGTGCTGATCTGTTATGGCAGCTCTGCGGGATGAACGCGTGCAGCCCCTTCTTGTATTTAAAGCTCTCGTTTGTGCTCTGCGCTCTGGGTCCCTCGTGTCAGCCTGGCGAAGGCCGCCTGTTAGGAGTCTTTGCCACGTTGTGTGTGGTAGAAAGAGCCAGATATTTCTCTGAGTGTTTGTAAAAAGGTAGATGCTGATTTTAAAGAAAGCCCCCTTCCTCAATTAATAGATGAAAGCATATGAATTACTTTATGTTTTTGGGGGACATATGTTTAGTTCAGACTCCCTGAGGTCTTATTCAGATTATTGAAAACCTGGCCTCGGCCATGGAATTTGCAGATGGCTCTGACTGTAGCCAAAAAGGAAAAAGACAGGAAAAGGAGCCTGTGTCCAAAGCGTGAACTGTGAGTGTTCTGAGCAGGGTGTCGGGGCGTTCAGGGTGTCGGGGCGTTCTGGGGAGGCCGGGAGGGTGACTTGAGTGGATTCTGGGTGGTTGTAGGAGGACAGTAGGGAGCAGGGAAGGGGATGCTTGAGATGAAGTCAGGAGGCTTGCAACATGCCGTGCCATGAAGGGCTTGCCTTGCGGGCCTGCAAGCTCAGGTTTCCTGCTCGCTCCAGGAGCTGTCCTAAGCATGGGCTCGGAGAGGGGTGGAATGTGCCCAGAAGGGTGTTTGGGTGGTTGCATCTGACAACAGCAAGCAGAGTGATGGATTAGCGTGAGGGGCGTGGGGAGCACGGGTCCCCAGGTGATGATGGTTAGAGTAGGTTGGCGGCTGGAGGAAAGGTGTAGATGGTATCTACTCTCTTGGGGACAGGATGCACAGGGGCGTGGGGCACGCAGACGAGGAAAGGGCATGAGAGTCAAGGTTTACGTTATATTAGCAGAGTGGGGTGACTTCATGCATCCCAGCCAGGCAGAGGGGCCTGGATTTGGGTGGCGGTGGGGGAGCTGGTGGTTCTGGATGGCCATGGTAGACGCCAGGCACTCGGATCATGTAGACCCGGCCCAGCAGACCTGCCCGTTGTGTGGGCTGTGGACAGGCCAAGTGAAGCTTTGGAGATACTTGAGCGGGCCAAGCAAAGGGCCTGGGGCAACTTGTCACACAAGCAGACATCCGCAGGCTGGCCAGACTGGGCGGAGTTCTGCAACTGGACGATGAAGAATTCGTTGGGGAGGCTGTTAGGATCAGCCACCCTGATGCTGTGGGAGGCGTTCAGAAAGGAAGAACAAAGCCTGTCATCCCTTGGTTTTGTGGCCAAAACCTGGGTCTGAGGCATAATCCTGTGAATTGGTCCAGGAACACCATGGAGAATTTCCGTTACTCTTTACCAGTAACATTTGCAGGCAGCAGTTCAGCTCCCTTCCTGATGATATTTTTGTGAGTCTGTGAGATGGGCTTTCTGCTGAGCTGGGTTTCATAGTGATGCAGCCGAGCCTGATGCATCCGAGGGCCCGCTTGCTCTGGTCCCTGGGGTGAGCCTCCGCAGTGGCTCTGAAGGTGCTTCCTGGGCTGGCAGTGGTCGCTGAGGCCAGCTAGGTCATTGCCACCTCTTTGTAGGCTCAATAGAGGGGAGGCAGGTGCTCTGGAGGCAGGACTTGAAGGGATGTGGCTGAGTGACTAGCACCCTGGGCAGCCTGGGCAGGACGCTCCGGGGTTTGACATTAACATGGATGGGCAGCGAGGCTTGGTTGAAGCCCTGTGGTGTCCCGGAAAATGTAAAGGGGTCAGGCTGGAAAGAGGGGGCCTCAGCCAGCTGCAAAGGGCAGAATCAGTGGATTTGGGGATCCCCTTTTTGGCAGGACTTAGTACACTTATCATACATACAGTGTTGGAAATTGCCCTTGTTAAGTATAACAACATAAACCAATCTTACCAATAGGTTGGTTGATATAAACAAGAGTTAAGCTCCACGGCATTTTCCTGGTCACAAAATGCCAGCAAACTGCTGAAATAAATACCCCAGACACTTAGAGTAGTAAACAGTAATTTATACTCCTTTATGCGTTCATTCATTTTCCCAGGTAACTTGAGCTTGTCCTAGCCACTTCGGGCACAAGATAGGAACCCAGTCCTGGACAGGACTCCCTACCATCACAGGACACACACACACACACACACACACACTCTCTCTCTCTCTCTCTCTCTCTCTCTCTTAAACTCGCACTCATGTACTCATATGCACATGCCCAGGATGCTGAGTCATGCCAGTGAACCTCATAGGTACATCTTTGGGGTGTTCAAGGAAACCAGGGTCCCCGAAGAAACCCACACAGACAACAGTGGAGGAACTGCCTACTCACAGATAGTGGTCTAGGACAGAATCTACTTCACTTTTTTTCTCATTGACATTGTAATGAAAGATCATTGAAATGGTGCTATTTGAGGACTTGTAGTAGTTCAATTCGCTCTCTGGTATAGTGGTTCTTAACTGGAGGTAATAGTGTCCCCCAAGGGACAAACGTCTGGAAACTTGGTTGTCTTTTTTTTTTTTTTTTTTTAAGATTTATTTATTTATGCATACAAGCACTGGGGTACAGGCCAGAGGTGTGGAGGGGGCGGTGAGAGGATTCACCACAGAGAGCAGG